>JAVCKZ010081458.1:0-12632 GCA_034780755.1 Lepetodrilus elevatus
GATTTAGACCTACTCTTCATGTTATTATTATTTATTTAAAAACTTGCGATCACAAGGATTTCGAAGCATACTTTTTAAATATATATATATATATATATACTAGTATATATATATGCCCAAAACACATGCACAATGGAACATCAGGGAGAGGGTTCTAACTACGAATATGCTGGCATTTAGAATTAGGTTATTGTGTTATTCTTTTTTCACGTTTAAAAAAAGGTTACGTTGACTGATTTTGATAGAAGTTCGACTACGCATACAACACACGCGCGCACACACACACAACACACACACACACACACACACACACACACACACACACACACACACACACACACACATAATGATGAATGGCAGATATTATTTAACATTCTTTCACAGAAATAGAACTGTGTGTACTTAGAGTTAATGCTGAAATGTGTGTAGTGTTGATAACTATACCGAATAAATACATATGTATACGTATATGTATCGTCATTGGGCTGCTCATATTATATACCATGCTCGGCGAGCGGAATGACCCTACATAAATAACGTCGGATTACGTTCAAGTGGTATTCTTACTTATACAATGGGCTTGGAATTAAGTTAACCCGGCTATAGATACCTTACTTTCTTGGTTTTTTGGATATAATATTACATTGACAGCTTATATAATCCGCTAAAAGGAATATATGTGTGTAGGTAAGACGATCAAACTGGATCAGCATTGGTTGATTTATGTTGACCTCTGTAAGTCCAGAGGATTTTTGTGAAAAACATTATTACCAGTAATTTAATAAGATATAGGGAATGGCTCCAAAAGAAACTGTACATGTGATGTGTGTTGGTATGTTTATCTGCTCAATTTTGCAACATATGGGGGCATACCACAGTTTTTTTCCACTAACATTTATCATATAAATCAGCTTGGTTCGAGAGGCTGCTGATGCAAAACTATTGGTTCAACATCCACTTGTAGAGACAGGCCAAGTTATTTATATACAGAGAAATACAGGGGGTGTCAATCGGGCCAGAAATTAGCTAAATAGGGTCAAATACAAGCATGAAAATCAACAACAGCTCACATGTCTGCACTGCAACTGAAAGTGACCGAACATCCTCACATACACCTTGAATACCACTCATATGACTCAACATACAACAACACTAGGTCACAATGGAACATGTGCAAAACATACTTTTTCTACGGACTATATAGCAACAGTTCATAATGATAAACTGTGCTATGCCCCCTATAGTACATGCAGTCATGTTTTAATATAATATAAAAGCTCAAATTCACACTTTTACAAGACGTTAATGTAAAAGGTCTAGTTGGAATGTATATACATGTTGGGAGTCCTTATTGTAATTTAGTACCAACAGATTGCGATACATTAATATGGTGTGTGTGTGTGTGTGTGTGTGTGTGTGTGCGTGCGCGCGCGTGCGCGCGTGTGTGTTTGTGTGTGCGTGTGTGTGTGTTGAGTGTGGTTGTGCGCGCGCACCCTTATATTATACAGTATAGATAATTATACAGCTCAGTATACATGTCCATTAGTATTAGTGCATATTTTCAGTAATTTACTCGTCATAAAGGAAACTTAAAATTAGGTCTAAACATCTGAAACGGGTTTAAATGTAATGTAGTCATACAAAATACCGTGTACCCCACTTTTACAATCAAACAAACCTCCATTTACAAAAGACAGTTAACCACAGGTCATAAAATATAATCTTGCCTACTTGTTCAATCAATAGGCATCGTACCATCGTGCCGTTAACATTACCCTAATCGTGCATAAAGCAAATAGTTTATATCTGAAGTGATCCACATTTACATGTACCTATCAGAAAGGTTGTAGTGAATCGCAAGGCAAATATTTACGACCTAATCCATTCAACAAGTTATATAGCAGTCCGGAGTGTATTGGCTACCGATGCGTCTTGCAGTCGCTGTCGGTGTCGGCCATAAGCCGTCGTAGGAGAAAAGCCGTTTAAGCTATACAAAGAAATGGTGAGGTCGCAGACCTCTTTATACAGTCGTGTTGTCGTCGTGAGTGTTGACAGGTGACGCCGTTTGTGAAGCACTTTACCATTCATTGATATGAGATAACAGACCGTGAAAGTGTCATGCAGTTAGGGTTTTGATACCTACATGGTTTATGCAGAACTACCGTGGACTATTAGTTCTGATCGAGTTTGGTTGTTCGCGAAGGAAATGCCACCGTTTGCATGTACACCGGAGATATGGAATCGTAAATATGAAAAACGCTAAGGCTCTTGAGGATAATCTCTTCGGCGTGACTAATAGTTTGACATGGGATCTATTTTGTCATGCGGATCAATCATACTACTGATGTGTGTGCGATTCTAGGATTGAAAGACACGTGCTTCTTGGAGATATGAAAGTATTTTTATGTGCAAGATCTTCACACGCGACTGTGCATTGTTACATGAGTGTGGTATTGTAAAACCAATGCGACCTAAAGAAACAGTAGTACGTAAATACCACCAGAAGGTATTTTCACAGGACCAACCCTAACTTCTTTGCTTATATGCCAGTGTCGTGACCTGTCGAGAGGTCAATGAAGTAAGATCAACATTGAGTCTTCACCATTGGTTTTAGTACTGAAGTTACTACGCATGAATCCACCTTCATACTCCGACAAATCATAACACCACTCAGAACACCACACAGATTTGTATGTTGATTGTTACCAAAGTCCTGAAGACTCGCGAACGTTGAGCTGTACCACGTCTAATGGATCATATCGGTCAAAATCAATGGATTGAATGCTCTTGAGTACGCCCACCGGCTCACGGACCCAGTGTTTCATGTCACCTGAGATAATAATTCCCTACCATTGCTGATTTTCTAAATACGATAGAGCAATTCATTGAAATTCATTTACAGACGCCCGTTGTGCCGCTAGATTGTTGTTAGTTCTTGCTTTACTCAAATAAGTCCGGATCTCCAGTAATCTACACCGATATTATGATATATCGACGACTCAGACGGGTGTACTATAATATGATATTCTCGTTAATCTACCCTGGATAATCGTGTCTGTATTGATCTAATCTTATCGATCGCGACAATATAGCGCTGCGCTTACCTAAGGAATGAATTGATTGCCTGGTATAAGATATATATCACATATTGATTCGTATGATAATCTGATACGAACAGTGGGCCTACTTCAAAGACTGTTTGTGGATTGTTGTGGGGGGGAAATGCGGATTAATACCCTTATGTCAACGTGGTTTTAACAAGTCTATATTTTGCATACGATTTGCTGTGGACTTCGGCATGTTTTCTTAGTACGAATGAATGGAGGAATAGTTCATGATTTGTGTACGTCCTTGGTTAAAACAGCCACGGTATGGCTTAGCCAAGACCAGGATATATCGATATCGCTGTATTGTTCCGTCGACATTATAGAGATTTAATATACAAAGATAAAGCTCTCGAGCACGGCCCTGTTTCATCATAATCCTGAACGAGCTGCTCCCGCGGTGCAGTCACCCGTCCAAAGTGTTGGCTACATTAATTATGCCTCGTGATAAGATCAATGGTTTGAGTCAAAAGCAATGGTTGAGGTGATACGGGAGATACGTCGCAACTACTAGTACATTGCATATTGTATACGAACAGTCAGCGACTTCAGACACAAAACGAGAGACACCATGGAGTACTGATATTACAGTGTTATTCTGATATAGTTTAGCTATCGTTGGAAATAATGTATACTATCTCCTCAACGTAACTAGCAGGCATCGTATGCAATGCAACTACGCTCACTGTAGTAGACCAGAGACCATATAACAGATCTGTATATGGTTTCTGGGAAGACTAGTCCTGCGCGAAAGAACCAAGGAAGTCCCCCTGCACACCAACCGGAAGTTGACGACATGACGGTGGATGTAAGCACAGCGGATAAGTTCCCATTGCGAAATCTGTTCAGTTCTCTCTGCACGTGCTCTACATTCAAGGGAGATAACTAAATTGAATGACCATTATATCTTGATATGAGAATCCGAAATTTGGAATATGCAGGTGAAGTTTCTATGTACAAGATGGATACTCTTCAAACACGAACGGTGGTTCATGGAACTGTGACCTGAACCAAGTTGTGCAATGATGTAGGCCTATTGTACTCTATATACTACATGATCACACAAACAAACACTGATTGAATGCAGCTTAAACGCCTTTGAAAGCACTATGTTACGCGGTGATGCCATGTTTTTGAACAATCTATGCACTGAAAGGTTTGTTGCCAATGACAAGCCAAAGAAGGTCGGAAAGTATCGGTTAGGACGAATTATCGGAGCGGGCAAATGTTCCACAGTGAGAAAGGCCATTCATGAAGAGCTTAAACGACAGGTAGGAATCTGAGAGGACGTTATATAGGTATATGGATATGGCATGTAATATATCTTGTCTTAGCATTTGTTGATTTGATATGTGATGGTTTTATAAAAGAATCTTTATAAATTGGGTCTTTTGATCAGGACATGAATTATTATGAGTTGATGACGAAAACCAAAATCTAGGCTTGTTCTTACTTTTATGAATGAGTATATTTGATATCTTATAAAAACTGGTTGGTGTGATTGTCTTTATCGTGAATCATATTATTAAGATTTTCCACGTTAAAATCTGTGACATCGTTGGAATTCTATGACATCATAATGGGAATAGTGACGACACCACAATAGTTTAAGGAGTAATTATTATGAGTGGCCATGGGTCTCCTCATAATCTTTGGCCTCCTGCAATCTGCGCTCACCGCCGAACTTCTTACCCTACCCCCAGTAATATGCAGGTGGATATATACACATGTATATATATATTTTATGTGCCAGCATTTAAAAAAAAATGTAAAATCATAAAATATAAAAACAATAAAATTGCCACGAAACCTCTTTGACAAGGACTAATTCTACAGGTCGCCATCAAATCTATGCCGAAGTACCAGTCCATAAGGGGCGACATGCATCGACAATTCTTCGTCAGAGAACAGGAGAGTCTGCGTCGATTGCAACATCCCAACATCCCCGTACTGTACGACACAATGGAGACGGGTAGAAACATGTACCTGGTGCTAGAACTCGTGGATGGCAGGACACTGGAGGACATCCTCAAACAAAGGTGGGTATGCTTTGCGTGGAGCGAAACCCCGAGTAACACAAGTTATTACATCCTTTTGGGAATAAAGTGCGGACTCCGGAGAATTATCCAATAGTTACATTGTACATTGTCCCAGTCAGCCTACCCATTTTACACACACACACACACACACACACACACACACACACACACACACACACACAAACACGATAACCAACACGATATTATCATTCAGATGGCATGGCTATTCATAACATTTACCTTACCACACTTATTGACTTCGGCAAGGATCATCTATTTGTCCTTATTTATATCTGATTTGTCTTCAGCGCTCCTATGCAAGTGGAAGACACAAAGGTCTTCTTTCAGCAATTGTCGTCAGCAGTCGGCTATGTTCATCACAGTGGATTCGTCCACAGGTCGGTAAAATAGCAAACTACGATTGTAGCGCTACTATAGTTCTGTAGAACGGGCGCCAGACTATTGGATTTAATTTAAGTTCACTTGTATTAACATATTATAGTAGGCCTACAATATGCACAGGCAATAACCGTTACAATGCCAAGTACTTATGCTGCTTTAACTCGTCGTATTTGACTATTTCAGAGATATAAAACCTGCCAACATTCTAGTCATAAATGGTTCGAAACACATCAAATTAATCGGTAAGTATGAAATATTAATATTATTTTATAATGATCAGTATATTCTGCTGCAATTTTGCTATATTATTACCCCGGCCCATAATATAACATATAAAATAATATGTTATTTAATTGTTATAGACTTCGGCCTGTGCACCCGGTACCAGGCCGAGAAGCCGCTAACGAGACAATGCGGAACACCGTTGTATACCGCCCCGGAAGTATACGCCCGGACTACGTATGGACCCCCCGCTGATGTGTGGGCAATGTAGGTATACACGCATACCACAGTTCTAAAGTTTTCCATTTATAAGATAAATACAATACCTACTCTAATGTACGTGTATACTTGTTTGCGTTAAAGACATATAATCATTCGGTTTTGACTATTCACTTGACTTGACATACCTACAATTATTTGTGTACTTCCAAAAACCTGTTCACTGCAACCTCGACTGTAATTCGAGATCTTGGTTTAGTAATGCTACTATTCCACACAGACCACGAATCCCACAAATCGCTACGAATTGATACATTGTAATCAGTTCGCGTATTTATTTGTAGTCAGTTTTTACAATTCTTGAGCGATCGGGAATTCATATTTAATTCGTAGCAAATTCATAGTGCATTCTTAGGCATCGTAACTGAATCGTAATAGATTCGTAGGCATTCGTAGATATTCTTAACTGTTGTATACGCATACACATACACATACGAACTGTCAAGAATAGTCACGAATTCAATTTTAATCTTCCACCCTCAGCTCCTGCATCAGTCTATCTGTTGTAATGACCATATTCTAGCCTTCTAGCTGGTGTCTTATTTGCAAAATTGCACGAATACTCACGAATCCTAAAAGTAACAATTCGTAGCGATTCGTGGGATTCGTCGTATGTGTGGAATAGAGGCATTACAGGGATAATACTAAAATTCGAGGTCTTGGTTTGCTATTGCAGTAAAAAAAATCATAAAATGGAAACATAACAACGAAACGCCTAGCTTTGACAAGGTCTACTATAGTTGTATGGATGCCATCATGCAATGCCATACTAAACGTTGAGCATACCTAATGGGGTGTGGAGTTTGGCGCTATATAAATGGGCACATCAGGGGTGGAATTAGCGCGTTCCCTCGGGCCAAATGCACTTAAAACCACTGTCCGGCACGCTAACTTAATTTCTGGCATGCCCTTTTGACCCCCAGAACAGTGCCCTCCTCCTGGCTATCTGGAAATGTACACGTATTTTTATCCCTGCACATTATTATTATCATTATTACTAAACCTCGATATCCTGGTATTATTGTTACAGGGGCGTGATACTATTCGAGATGGTAACTGGAGAAATGCCCTTCATTGATCGACCCAGGAGTCGCTCAGAGCTGCATGGACGCATCCTGAAAACGCTCGTCATACCGTATAGCATAGAACCAGGTAATAGCATAGGGGACCAGGGATCTAGACGGCAGATTGGCCTGAATACTCCCCAAGAAGTTGAGAAGGTTCAATTCAGTGCTCAATGACCTATGGCCTACTTCGGGCGGTTAGGCTAGTTTAGCCCGGAAGTGTCATTGCGCATGTCTAGTTGTTGCTAGACAAGCTTTCGTGTTTCGTGCGCATGTTCGTGACGTCACTCCAGCCTTGCTTTCGCGACTTCGCTCGAACTCTAGCATCGCTCTAGCTCCTCTAGAAACCGCCCGAAGTAGGCCAATGTAACACTTTGAGTATGCTTTTTGCTATGGTGGATCAGGAATAATTGTTTAATATGCCTGATTGCTAATTATAATTATTTTATCTATTATTATTAGTAGTAGTAGAGATTGCTAATTATAATTATTTTATCTAGTAGTAGTAGTAGTAGTAGTAGTAGTAGTAGTAGTAGTAGTAGTAGAGTAGTTGTAGTAGTAGTAGGTGTATAGCAATTATTATTATTTTTATTATTATTATTATTATTATTATTATATTACAGAGTGTGCGCAGTTGATGAAATCTCTACTCAGTACTAATCCGGAATCGAGACCAACAAGTGAGGAGGTCGCACATAATCCATGGCTGATCACGTATACACCAATACCACAGCAGTGCAACAGTCTACATGACAGCGACAGTCCAGTACTGCATGCCAAGGCTGATGCTGAGTCAATACATGCGCAAACCCGACTGGTGACGCCATCTTGTTCAAACCGAAAAAGCAGTTTCACCAGTTTTCCATGTAAATGAACTACTAGTATTTAAATGTAGATGTAAATGTTTTTTGTTTGTTTTTATATTTTTGGAATTTTTTAAAAAAAATAAAGTAGGCAATGCTACTTTAAATATCACTCTTTATTTTTCAGTTAAATAAGCATTCCTTCCAAATATCAGGTTCACGAACCAAGTTCATCCTGTAGTATGTTTAATAAGTGGACGTTCAAACATTTATTTTATATATACTGGTGTTATAATGCCATCAAGCATTTAAATAAATAAATGTACATAATTCATAATTTAATCATTGCTAACAATATCATATGCCGAATGATCCGTATTAGAGTAAGTGCAAATGAACGCTTTATAACACCTGTTAATAAATGTTGTAAATCGTATCACTTTTCTACGCAATACAGATTTCTGTTGCCATATAGATATATTAAAGTATGGGAAGAATATATATTAGAACACTCAGATGATGGGATAGTGTTTGCGCTTGTTTATTATAGTTTGAATTACATAGAATTATAGTTCCAAAGCAACTCTTTTGGGGAAAACAGAAACAAATAAAAAACTAAAAAAGGTCTTTGGGGAAATGTGTATAATATAGTTGTTTTAAATTAATATAATTGTTTTGTGTTCAAAGTTGGAATTCGCTATGCATTCATCGTTGACATTAGACTCTTTCTTTTATAACAAATATTGTATATACATACATGTATGTATATTTAATTCAGCACTGTAACTGACAAGAATGTTACAGACTTACAGTTATTGACTAAAGAAATAGTCTTAGTGGTAAACATAGCGACATATATCGTTCACTTCACGAGTGTAAATAAGTCTACACGTACATGTTTGTGTTTCACGTATGTATGGATCTTGGATGTAATAAAGTTGCATTACTCTGTTCATAATAATAAAGTAACTTGTTGTTTTGTCCTCAATACCTATAACTTGCCATTAAATTAATTTGAAACACCTGTTCGGTAGATTTTCTTAAATAATAGAATATACTTGTTCGTCAATGTACTATGGATTTTAAGACCGCTTCATAAAATCTCCTCTTAGTCCTACGTCCTCAAGTTATGAAGTAAGGTAATTTATTAAGTAATTTATCAAGGTGTAGATCAATAGTAGTAACATTATTTTCTGAAATAATCATATAATAAAATAGATAGTTCACTGCATTTAGAAATCAAACGCCGATTATCCTCTAATTTCCAAATCCGGTGTCTCCTTCCATACGCTACTGAGGCGTGTCGTGCTGAATAGGCCTATTCTTCTCTATGATGACTCAAACAGATGTAGCAACAAACAAGTCTATCACAGACATTCACTTTCGCATCACAGTCTCCGATGAGCAGTAATAAGAAGACTACTAGATCTAGAATATAGTGGTATTCATCACCGATGTTATTTGTATTACACATTTTACATAATCTATTGTGAATATGTATGCAGTATTGTTCCATTTACCAACTTCAACTGGTAATTTATGACAAGAAGTTCTACACACGAGTAATTTTACAGCTAAAGAAAATGGAAGAACCACTAAAAAAGTCTAAATAATGTTCAATGGACAAGGGAAAGGGTAAAAGCGTCACAGACGCCGGTATCCCAAACGATGTGATTATGACGTCACAATCACGTCTTGGAATATTCGCCGCTCATTCCATCCAGTCTCTCTTCTGTCTCTGAGGCTGGTAGTCGTTCTTGATGGCGACCCGGAAATTAGGCGATTTACATACGTCCGCCGGCGGGCGTAGCAACAAAAGAGCCCAGTACACCGGTGTGAAGACGATGGAACCGTACGGCAATTCACACCATTACACAGAGCTGTGCGCGTTCCTCGTAGGTGACAAGCAGCAATATCCCGAGCAACCTCCAAAAGAAAGGTAAAATTGGGATTCCTTGAACTCAAAGATGTAGTTATAACAATAATATTAATAATAGGCCTAATAATAATAGTAATACTAGGCTATTATTAATGATAATAATAGCAACAAAGCCAATAACATCCCCGTATGTAATACGCTATATATGCGACCCAAAAGCATGTAGATACTCAACAAGCTGTAGCATTTATTACCCCGGCCAATGGATAACTGTGCCCACACTTTCCTTATCTACTCCATGAGAAGTATGCAACACGTTCCTGATGCTCTGGTATATCCACTAAGAGACCATAGCACTTCCGTGACTATATATCATTCTGGGGGACTAACTGAGAGAACTGAGTGTATATATATGTTAGCGGCAATAAGGAAAATCCGGTAATAACGTTAATGCCTAGGTAAATAATGTTATCCACAAATGGATTGTTTTGAATTATCAAGATAATTTCACGAAATGTTGCCTTGGCTCTACTGGTCACAGAAGTACATGTATATGAATTCATGAGAGTATTACATGAGTTTGATTAGATCTTGCCCTCAAATTACTAGGAGAGGACTGTATATAAACTCCTTAGCAAAAGAAAGTATAGGTTCTAAGTAGTCAAATGGGAGTCATCATCTACGTAGGCAATATGGTAACATGTATGGTAAACTCCTCATGCATCAGTTAAACACTAATAGGGTAAAAAGGTTTGAATTTCACCTATTTCTGTGATAAGGCATATAGCAATTCATTTGTGGAACAATAGCAATATCAGTAACGTAGGTGACCACCCACTACATTTTAGAACAAAACATAACAGAGAATGCATACATTTACATTTTGTTATTCACATACGGAGATATTAAGGGAGTATACGCATCCCGTATTTAACTCCATGCACAGGCACTTGAATCAGGCCATTCTTTTTTTTCTTTTCTATTTTTTGTAATTTTTGGAAAATATATTTTGACAGAATATATTTTAAATAAAAGTACATTAAGAAAAACATATTTTAAAAATATAGATAGATCTATATATTTAAACAAATAATGGCCTGATTCAAGTCCCTTAGACAAAGTTGCTTCGTCTCCACTATCACACTAGACGTCTAGATTCTGGACTACAAGTGCCTGTGCTTCATGACACGCCGGTAAACGTCACCGCATCGATGTCGTCAAACGTCGCATGACGTCATTTGATATTATTTTCCAATATTCTCTCAGAACCAGTCCCATGCATCTGTTGAATATGATCATGTAGCCTTGTAGGGGGTTTTGGCGACATCTGATCGATGTGTCTGTCCAGGGGCTCACACATAAATGTTCTAATAAATGTTCTAATAAATGTTCTAATGTATTCATATCCGGTAACTAGAACTATTTGCCAATAACGAACTTGCCACCGACGAACTTGACGTGTCCACCGCCAAATGACACGTCAATGTTAGGAGGTCAAGGTCATCTCACGGAAGGGAGATTATGCTCGGATTCCTGCCGGTCGACTGATCCATGACTTGATTACCCAACGCTGTTTCTGTCGTCGACGTTGACGTCAGGAATCTGTTTTGGAGGTGAATAATGCGGATGTAGCGAACTTCCGGCGAGATTGTGACACGTGGTTTTCATTTCAGGGACTGTCTTGTGTCCGCCATGACTGTCGGTGTCAGTGGAACAGCCTGGCTATCGTAAATGGTGTACGACCAAGCGATCTTGCAATGCGCTCCCATGTGGTCTATACTCATAGCGCGCTCTCTCTCTCTCTCTGTGCCTGCGTCAATCTTTGATAAATTCGGGCGTGCTTTCATTAGCTGTGATACTAAATATTATAAGGCATACGACTAGCCATTGTATACCCCATTACGCATGCGCAGTGCAGGCTGTCAGTGGAAAACATGTTTGAAAAACGTGAGGTGTTATGCCTTCGAGTGATACAATTTTCATTTTCGTATTTATTTAGACACACATTTTTTACATGTTTACTTTCCATTAATCACGAATATGCTTGTTAGAAATAGACAATATGAAAACCTATTGAGGCCTTGGCTTGCATGTGATGTCACTCAATACGTCACATGGCATCGTGGGTGGCAAAACAATGGGATTTTCCGCACTTGCTCGACGTCACCAGATTGTGTTCTGCCACCCAACACGGAGTCGACTATGGAAACGATTGTTCCGTGCAAGGCCTCAATACTTTCTTCTGCCCATGAATTTAGTATATTAGTCAAAACATGCGAGATTTGCATTATGTATAATCCTCAGATTAGGCTATTTATTACGTGAGAACTGTACATTGTATCTTCGTACAATATATGCGAGTTTCATGAGTTTCATTAGATCATGTCCTCAAAGAAGTGAACATGCTTTTGAATAATATAGGGTATAGTTTAATTCCGGTTCTATACTTTCCTATCAGACCTCAAGAACGAAGCTACCAGCCAGAGACAGGGCCAGGGGAGCTAGAGCTACCTACACGTGATTTTGTGGAATGTTTGTATCCCATCAAAGACAAGGTCCACCACGAGCAGCAGGTATAAGCCTACTGTCATTCTTTCAATCAATCGGCAATCTTCGAGTCACTTCCGATAACCCAGATAACCCAGAATTTGCCAGAGTATGTAGCGGAGGAGATAACTGCAGTTCTGTAGCTAAAAGATGTCCCGTTTACTATTTTGCTATCTATTATGGGCACCCTTATATAATAGATAACAAAATAGTAAAATGGGCATCTTCTATCTACAGAACATCCTGGGTTCCGGTCACGTGGCTCCGCTATACTGCGCGCGTAGTGTGCGCAG
>JAVCKZ010081469.1:0-12632 GCA_034780755.1 Lepetodrilus elevatus
GAATTCGCCGTTTCATCCAATTTTCGCCGTTTTAGCCATTCGCCGTTTTGGCATGTCGCCGTTTTAGCCAGTACCCCTTTGAACGCATACAGCATCCTCTATAATCCAAACCCGGTACTTTCAACATACGCCACTGTTGGGAACTTGTGAAAGAGCAGTCACTGAAACTCCGCAGATTAGGCACAGGCATGGCATCTCTGGTTGCCTCCAGCACGGAGGGAGTTAAACTGGATTATATAATGCGTCGTTACGCCAATATAAATTATTCAACTGTTCTCACACTTGCATCCTCCCTTACAAGTGGCTTACTTTCCATGCGCAACACCATAGATTTACTATATTGTAGAGGTTACTATTATCACATTCATAAGAAATTATGACAGTAACAGGTTTGTAAATTAGATCGGTATAAATAATTATATAATTTATTGATAATGCATTTTCATATTTTCCGAAATATATGCTATTAAAATGCATATAAATGTAAGCTTTTAAATGCGTAACATTCGAACGGTAAAGACTTTCCAGTTTTCAGATAACCATTAATTTTGTCGGAATAAAATAAGAAATCACTAGTATTTTCTTTACAGGTATTCAGTTAATATTTGATAAGAGTTATCCATCCTGGAAAAGGGAGGTAAACCATAGTCAATGATCGAAAACTGAACACATTTATCATTTGTAAAGATGTCAAGTTTTCCAAATCGACGCAAAATATTCGAGCAACAAGAGGCGTACAGGAATACTACAGTTCCATGGTACATATATGTTTATTCTTCTGTATTAAATGTAGACCATGTGTTTAGATAGTGAGAACATTGCCAGTAGACTCTAGTAAGTAAGGGCACTGGATTTCGTGCATTGTTCATAAGCTGAGGAGAGCGTTTTATTCAGTTTTATATTTTGGCAAAACATTGTTCTATCCAGAATGTATTAATATTATGTCGTATAGTCTATATACAAGTACATGCTCCTTGTAGTTGCAGTAATAAGCATATAGTACTACAACAATGCCATTATATTGAATTATTTACATTCCGATAAGGCCATGTTGGCAAAGTCCATTTTAAAAACCTTTTATGGTCTCTAAATATAGATTGTATTATTAAGTTCTCATAAATGTATAACAATGCTGTTGTTTTTAATTCCTTGTATTTTATTATTATAATTGAAAGACACATCTGAAATCGTCCATGACTTATCTTACTTGTCGTCCGTGTACCGCGCGCAAGTATTCGTTCATTGCTACCCAATCCAAATCCACATATTTCGCTGGTTAGGACACATGCATTCAAAGCAGGCCAGCATTGTTATTAATAGGATATATCGACAATCTACATGTTAAAAATACCTATAAACATAGTTATACCTGCTAAATACACAAAACAGGCTTTCTACTATGGCCTGAAGCTCCGTAGTGTAAACTACAAGTGACGTCAAGTAACAATGGCGGAGGCAAAGTTGAGGTTAATTTTCTACATGAATTAATTGTCATTTGACGAAAACAGATAGCAGCACAACAGGGCTTGAAAGTAATGGTGGGAGCCTCATTGTGATACTGACTTCCGGGGGCAGGAGGCTCCTAATAATGACAACTACTACTAGAATAAGCTGCAAGCTCATATAACTGTGCATTCATTAAGAACTAGTTGAGAAAAACCATTGTTCCTACAGTCTACTGCAGATGTAGTGGTGTATGTGCGAAGCACAGAGCAACATATTTGCACTAGTTTATGTGCTGCCCGCACCACTTATACGCCCTACTGAAGGAGGTTTATTTTGTTACCGTCGCTAATACATGTCCATACATAAACTGACGCAAAACACTAATTTATTTCCAATTTGAGTGGATAGGCCTAAATCATTATGGCCTTGCCCTTTAATCCACAAAAGTGTCTCCAAATCTGAACTGAAATTGAAGCATTAGTTCTCACACATGTCACAAGTCTATTGCCAATATTTCGGCCATGGAGCGAGGTGCTTAGGTCTACACTGCTCCAGTTCACCTAACTGAATGGACCAGTAGGAAGAGATGTGATTGTAAATGTAATTGTAAACCTAGCACCGTAACTGGCAGCTTGAGTTGTATACTCCCCATGGAGTTGAGGTGAAATGAGTGCACATTGATCCATTGACCAGGGTATCGTTTCTCCAAGCTCTCTTAGCCGCTAAGGGACCATAGCACTCTCTTTGCCGATAGCTAATACATTGCTAAGAGAGTACTATGGTCCCATAGCGGCTAAGAGAGCTTCGAGAAACGATACCCAGTCTTATATCCAAGCTGTTCTACGTATAGCTGGTTGACTACCGGAACATGCAACCGGAACTATTTTCTGTTCACCAGTTGACGCCATCAATAAATGTTCTTATGTATTTACTATCAAATTATTGCAAGAGTTGTAGTGTACACGTCATAAGCAATGTCACAGGTAGGAACTGCCTGCGATAATGGTAGAATACCAATACTTTGAAGGTTTTACACTCATCTCTATAGCAATACGTACATATTGTCCACAGTGCGGTGCCTGCTGATTCTACATAGATGTGGCTGAATGCTGCTCCTCCGGGCCTGGCTTCGGTAATCAACGCTGGTCCACTATTCATGTATCCTTCTCCAACATCCACGTGTTGGATGCCTTCCTTGTCGTACAGGGAAATCCAGAACTGTTTAGACTTCCTACAGTCAGACTGAAGGATCCGATGCTGACTTGAATGTAATGTGCACGTTGCACAAAACTTCATCTGCATCAGTTTATTGGATTTCTCTCCGATTTTTACGATGACGACATCTTCCTCCAACTCATCTGCTGACTCTGATAGGTAGATGGTGACGTCTTCGCATGATTCGACGCCAAACGTCAGAAAGGTACCGTCTGTGATTGTGTATCCCTGATCTGAGAGATCACTTACTGTATGGGCGATGGATGTGAATTCTACAACATCTTAAAAGGAAAGCCATGGGTCAATGCATCCTCGAAATAAAGGTCATAATGCATACTTAATTTTCGAGGATTTTCCAATTGGCTTAATTTTCGAGGATCGGTTTAATGTGATTCCAGATTTTAAAGTTAACATTACTATTTGTGAATGAATTATGTTATATACACCGAAACATAACTTACTCGATGGGGAGAATTCCAATCTGTTTCCGGCCAAGGCTCCTGACATATTGAAAGTGTCTATAGCGTAACGTGGAGTTGTGTATGGGATAGATAAAACATTGTCTTTCCATATTACCTGCAAGTTATAAAAGAACAAGACTGTATAATTATACTAGTCGCCATATATATGGGAATGCTTCATTCGATTTGTTCATGTTAATTCATATCACTCTTCACTCAATTCACTAAAACATATAGGTTCGTATTTTCATTTCACAAGGCAAGCTGTTAATGAAATATTGTAAATATGTAAAGTTAACCGGTAACTACCATTACAATACAACACTAATAATAATGATAATAATAATAATATATTAATAATAATCATAATAATAATAATAATCATAATAATGAAGAAGAGAAGGGGAAGAGAAGATATGATGATGATGATGATGATGGTGGTGGTGGTGGTGGTGGTGGTGGTGGTGGTGATGATGATTATGATGATGATGATGATGATGGTAATGCTGATTATGATGATGATGATGATGATAAGAAAGTTGCTATTAACATACATGGTATCCATGCTGTGCAAGGTACACTTTCAACACTACTTCCTCCCCAGGAAACACAGAACGTGCGTCCGCCTCAGCTACAAGATCATTGTGATTCGTCAATTTCATCACGTGGTGTGGAGCGGAAGTCGCCCGGTAAAACTCCACTGTGATCCCATGTCCTTGAGAATCTAAGAATGCAATAGCCCTGAAAACATTTTGTTCGTCATATTTTCATTTCACTAAATACAAGCTATGTACACGGACGTTAGATGTTTGCAACTTAATATTGTTGTTATCTTAGGCTATTGAACCGTAGTCTATTGCGTATCCTTACCATATGTTGATGTAAAAGAGGCACACTAGCCTGTGCAGTATATTCTGTGCAGTATATCCATATATGGTTGTAGAAATGTATCATTTGAATGCATAGATATATGTCCTATGAAATGTCGAGAATGAATTGATAGAACTGAAGGGTTAAGACATTGCCGACTCCGCAGTGGACAGATCATGGTAATGACAGTGTATATTGCCAGATATCGCGTTCAATGGAAGTGCATTAGAATGACAAGCCAAAAGGTGAATGACGAAATAGTATAATAGTTTGCACTTGTATTATTACATACATATTCATACCCGTTTCCATATGATGTCAGAGTTCCCCAGAAGGTTATGCTCGAGTAGGTTGCGAGTCCACATGGACTGGTGCCGGAGGCTGGAATACGCTATATTAACAGAAATAGCAGATAATTACCATATCAGATGACGATATATGGCCACCTGCTATATGAGAAATATACACACAGGGACGAGGAATCGTAATGGTAATGTATTGTGGTTTTGAAAAATCTGGAGGGCGTATTTTCGAAACGTTCTTACGATCGTAGGACAATCTTACCGATTCAGTAGCAGTTCGTCAGAACGTTTCGAGAATAGTCTTCCTGTATTTTCCCCCGGATTTCAATGGAATTGTAATTAATTAGGCGTGGCGTTGACGTTAGTATATACTGTGATGAATTGGTGACCCCTTTTAACATAATAATGTATGTACTCTTAAGGACATGTAGAATATTAAAAACATGTCAGATTCTCTCAAAACATAAGTTAAATGTGCAATCCTTACCGCCCCTCCCCAAATGTTCTGCACACACTTGACGTGAGACGACATCCAGGTGCCCTCTGTGCACGTGTTCTGACGTCGCCCGCCGCAGAGGGAGTATCCAGGCTTACATGAATAGGACGCCACAGTCTTGTTCTGCTCGTGAGACAGCGAGACCCTCTGATATCTCGAGATCTCAGGTGGTTCTTGGCACGTTTTGCTTTTACCTTGGTAGATGAATCATAGTGGTTACAAATATGTTTTCAGGCCCCGAGATCTTGAAACCTTTACTTTACTACGATTTCGTTCTCAACTCAAAGTGTTCTTCACAAATCTCCATATCAAGTTTTACATTGATCGTATTCAAAAAGGTTTCGTAATCTCGAGACTAGGGTTTAGCTGTGAAATGGTGCTGACACAATATGCCCACAGTATTGTAGAAGAATGCTTTCCTGTTTAAACATTTACGATTAGTTTGCCTAAATAATAAATACAAAAACAATAATAAAGCTTTCAGGAATTAATGTTTGATAAGCATTGTGTGACACTTATTTATTGGAAGATAAAAAACAACATTTTGACCATTTTAGTATGATTATTTTCTATTACCCACATAATTACCATTATAGCGGTACCTACCAGGTGTTCCTTGTTTGAGGATAGTTTCAAGTTCCGCGATCTTGGAATCTCGTTCACACTGGGAGAGGGTTATTGGACACGGTGTTGTACTTCCAGTTGGTGGTGTACTGCCGATGGTAGCAGGCGCTGGTGTAGACGTCAATGGTGTTGATGATCTAGTGGTTACCGGTGTGGTTGTCCCAGTGGTTGTTTTGGCCGTTGTCGTTATGGGCGTTGTCGTTGTTTGTGCCGTTGTTGTTGTTGTTTTGGCTGCTGTCGTTGTTTTGAATGATGTAGTTGTTTTGGCCGTTGTTGTTTGATACTGAGATGTTGAAGTTGACGTAATTGTAGAAGTAAATGTTGGTATATAAGTTGTCGATGTGTCCTCAGTTGAATCGGTTGATACAGTTGTTGATTGAGGGACTGTGGACACAACAGATAGCAAGTATGTAGTCATAATTAGTGTTCTTCATTGAAATATACACACGCATGCATGCATACACACACAGACACACACACACGCACACAAACACACACACACACACACAAACACACACACACACACACACACAGAGACACATACATACACACAAACAAACGCACAGAAACAGACAACTCTTTCTCTTTCACTCACTCTATCTCCTCTTCCTCTCGCTGTCTATATTTCTTTCGCTCTATCCATCCTGCTCTCTCTCACGCACACAAATCCACAGTTACCATCGACAGCCATCGTTGTCCTCTGTCGGAGATGATATATGCTAACTCTCTCACCCTGCCTCCACCTACCTAACGCTGGATCAATGCAGGATGACACATAGAAGACGTAGTTCCGTGGACACTCTTGTATGCGAGTCGTACGTTCCTTCTTGCACTCCATGTAGACTCGGTTGTTGCCGGGCATCACTGTCCGCCCATCAGGAAGTCCTACACAGGAAGCCTCGCAGGGTATGCATGTCCCTGATGAGCAGTGTCCTATAGTGTAGTCACCTGGTATACGGTATGCATATATTCATTATCTGTTGGTCTGCTGGCAGAAGGAGCCAACTTCCCATTGTCTGGTACATGTATTGAGATCTAGAGGTTGTATACACCGGTACCACATGCAAGTACTATGTAGCCTGTTGCTCACGGTGACAGCATGTGCATTGCCTGCCATCGACAAGAGGTCTTGACGTTATTGAGGACTATGCTATTGAGAAATACCGATCCGAAGCTCTGTTATTTATATATTTGTTTTTTTGTTCAAATAAGCCCCAGAAGACCTCCTGACCGAAAGGACAAAACCAGAATGGTACATAAATGATGACCTGCTCTAACTTACATGGTGCTTTTGGTTCTTTCCGTTCTCCGCAGTCAACGTTCTTGAAGTGAGTACAGATGTGAAACTTGTGATCCCAGAGTTGGTAGTAGGGACATTCCCTCTCATACGCTCTTAGTTTGGGGTCCCACCTCTCTCGACGACAGTCGTAACCTTTAGCGCAGCTATCAAACCCCGGGAACTTGAGCCGCGGGAACTGCTTGCACTTGATAGCGACTGTTTCTGAAATAGCGTAACAATGAACTCAGAAAAGGTATTGTACATAACCAACACTCGCCTCTTATCTCGTCGTTCTTGTTATGTACAATGATTTTCCCCTTTGATTTATCGATAGTTGCTAACGTTTACACTAGCATACGATATATAGACATGACACAATGAAGCGTGTGGATGATGCTCCCTTGTACTAATACTAGTAGACCTGCATTGTGTTCCTATACATTGTGCATATGTGCATTAATGAACGTAATACCTATTTGGAATGCCCGTAGTACCGCGAACTTAAATAAGTATCATACCCTGAGCATTAATTCTTGTCTGAATATAAACGTAGATAAATTAATTTATAAATGATCTAGAATGTATTTATAACTTGGAATTCTCGTTCGATCATAATAATGTCAACAGACACGCGATCAAGGATACATTACAATATTGTGTCATTATTTATATGTTCGTGATGACATGATTGTATATCATAGTGCTAATTGCTAATGCCATATATATGCTTTAGCTATCCACTGTAAGTTCGATAGAGATGTAAGTAATTAACATGAGCGACATAGGATCCCGGCAAACACGCAACGCTATTATAACATTACTGGAACATTGTGTGTTTTCAGGGATGACATCAAACACGGATCTACTTACTGGAAATGTCATCTGAACAAGCTCGTTTGATAGGATCAAAGACTGTTCCTTTAGGACACTTGGCTCTCTTTATAACCAGCCAGTCCTTGCACACGACGTAGTCAGGATAGAACTGTTTTCCTGCCACCACGTTGTCCCCGTCAGGGAGGTACTTGCACGCCATGTCGATACATTCCAGCTGATACGTACCTTCAAACAAACATTGACACTGCTTCAAAGACATGCAATCACGGTTTGTTGACATTGTTCATAGTCAAAGTTTACCTGATGGTACGTACATTTGATTTGTCGACGCCAGTATATTGGGAAATAAGCTACATCTTCTGCAGATCCCACTGCTTTGCAATATTTTCATTCAATAACGCGAAATCAAAAATACAAGTAGTTTGACCATGAATTCTTTCAACAAACCGTGATTGAATTGTATGCCTTTAATATGTGCATAACGAGGTACAGACATAGGTGAATAACGTATGTATGTAACTATGCGTTCTTGAATATGCATATAGGCCCATATTATCGAACGCGGTCTGGACAAGGTTTAGCTATAAAACGCGAGTTTAACATTAAACGGTATCATGGAAAGTAGTTTACTGGAAACTGAGTCTGGACCTGGTTTTGGTATGCTTGTTTTCTGTAGTATAATTGTTGCTAAACCAAGAGTCTGAGTTTACGTAAACCAAGACTAACTTTAAACCAAGTCTACACTAAACCGCGTTCGATAACATGGGCCATATTGAAATGAGATGTCTAATATAATGTAGAACCGGAACAATAAAAGTGAATGGAGTTTATCAACTTCTGCAATAAATACACTACTCTATTTAATAGTCTATGCATGCATAGTTTGCATTATATACATTGACACACATCCAGATATACTTACATTGTGAAAGTGGCTTTGGAACCGCGCCGCACTTGGCTTTGTCCGGAGGTTTGCAGACCAACTCAAACTTGTCAAACAGCTGAGGATATTTACATTCATTTTCATACTTTCCCAGCCCCATCTTGTTTGAGAGTTTATCGCAGTCGTAGAACATGGCGCAGTTCTTTGGATGGGGAAATGTCAGTGTATACATGGTTGGGCAAAATTGCTTTGCTCGTTCTGAAATCGAATTATATTTACAAGATATTGAATATGCTTAGTACCGGTATTTATATTAAATGGAAAATATAATTATTTATTGACATTTTTGTCCCTTGACTCCCCGACTACTAACGTCCGCCAAATGATGTTAAGTCGGCATAGTGGTCCGAGTTTCAAGTATGCTGTGCTGTGATCAAATGTGTTTGTCCTGCAGTAAATCTAATTTAATTACAGCAAAAATCGTATTGAAGATCCTTTTGATGGATCACTCTAGGATCCTACTACGTGCATCTGGTGGACACCTGCTCATCGGGTTTTCTGGAGATCGTCTGTGTCCGTGAAGTGTACGCACTTTAAGATCACTAATTTAAATATGTTTTCGTGGGGCAAGATACAAACTAGGCTCCATATCTTCAGTTGAGTTGACAGATAAGTCAGTCTAACGTTTGGAGTCGTGTACAGGAAACCTTCAGAACACCACGCAGATGCTTACAGGTTCCATACCAAGATAGCAGGATCCTAGACGCATTCATGTTGTTTGTATTGCATTGTATTGTATTGTATTGTATTACATTGCATTGTATTGTACTGTACTGTGTATTGTATTGTATTGTATAGTATTGTATTGTATTGTATTGTATTGTATTGTATTGTATTGTATTACATTGCATTGCATTGTATTGCATTGCATTGCATTGCATTGCATTGTATTGTTGTGTATTTCATTGCATTGCATTGTATGGTATTGTTTGCGCTGTATTGTATTTATTTTCACGTAGGGATAAAATACTGGTGTACGCCATATAATACTTATGAACCTTCAGGGAACCTGCACGGTCCTGTGCGCGGAATACTGGTACAGGCCTGCAATGCTGGATCAAAAGCAAGTCCTTGAGGGCAGTTCTTCCAACTCGCCCACTTAAACACACACTGTACGAAGCCCGTGCAGTCCCACGGTAGTCCTTGCAACCTCGTCTCCTTGGAATAACACAAATAATCCAACTTTCTTATATATCCATCCTTCAATCCAGAGATCGTCCTCGTGAAGAACAGGATGTGAAGGACAGCAAACCCGCATTTCCATCTGAACTGCATTCTGAAGTCTTATGGCTTTAAGCACCGGTGTCAGCTTCTTTTTGGGATCAAGTTGTCTAGGAATGTTGTCAGTGCCTGAGAAGTCTGAGAACTAAGCACGGAGGTAGCATTATGAATTCAATTATGCTGAGCATTCATCATGGTACAAGTTTCTGAAGCAGGAGTGACGATGTTCCTCTGTCGTCAGCAATAAGGTTACATGGTGGTGCTCTTAACAACCTCGTGTGTGTTCGTGTTAGTCACTATACGTCACGGCTGTTGAGGATATATGAGGCTTTTATTGCTTCCTGAATAATAGAAATGTAAATGTAAGGTATTCCCCTAGTGAGGGATGGTGAACACCCATATCATGATAAAGCTATAATTTGTAAGAAATTCGGGACTGAGGACAAGCAATGGTTAAAGTATACAGACCTGCCTAATTGACGACAACATGAACCATAAGAATATAATACGTTAATGCACACATTAATATTATTTTAAATTATATATGTTAAAATCCTAACATTCCTACAGCTGTTTTCATGTTTACGAATTGTTTACGCCTTCATACACTTACTATTGGCAATGCAACATCCCGATACTCATGCCTTGCTTGTGGCAATTAATAATGACATTTAAAGTTACCGGTTGTAAAAGAAAAAGTAGAACCGTTACGATTACGAATCAACACATTTATCACGGAGTCCATCAGCGAGAACGTTAGAATGGCATGTATCACCCCCTTCATACATATTTACACATAGTTTGACCAAATATGTTGCCTTTGGCTAGATGTTAATTATTCGTTTGGGTTAATGTATTCTTCGGTATGCATTCCTGTAGCTAGTACATGTTAAGAATTATACACGATTGATTCTAAGCATGTTTCTATTAATTATTTGTATTAAAACACTAGTTAATATCTATTATTTCGGATATACTAGTACTAGTATTTAAATGAATATTGATGCAATGTCTGCTGCCGTGTAATTCGTGCGATGACTTTTTAATGTTGCTTAATTTGGACTTCGTATTCGGTGCGTGTAAATGTATGTAGTTGTTAACACGTTCAGCCAAATTAGCGCATTTCCGTCGGACATGAGAAGATTTTTTTGTTTCAAATAAGCATTAATGTAGCCTATGCGATTCCTTGTTACAGGCTGTTGTTGTTACTACTGTTGTTGTTACAGGCTGTTGTTGGTACTACTGTTGTTGGTACTACTGTTGTTGGTACTAATGTTGTTGGTACTACTGTTGTTGGTACTACTGTTGGTACCAATGTTCATGCTGAACGCGGGGTACATGTGCAGTTCAATGTACAGAAGATTAAACGTCGTCGCGAAAAGATTTAGAAGTTGCATTGTATTGTATTGTATTGGCCCATATCATCCCATGAAAATGATCCGGTATAAGGTATATTTCATTCATCGCGATCATTAAAAAATCATATTACCTCATGCTTACCTTTGTTCATGCTAGCGGATATACCACAGGAACTGTTCTTCTACATTCATCATCTTAACGCATCTACGCTGGAAACTGTGACGTGTGTTATCTTCTAGGACAGTTGTGTGTTGAATACTGGATAGATGGGTTGTTTTCTGCAATATTGCCGGCCATCCAGCACACATCACCATAAACATCCGCGAAATCCTGGCAGCGGACTAATCCCAATGTGCACTAACCTACCTAACCGCAGATGATGGCACCCTTCTTGGGCACGAAAGTGCAATGCTTCTGACGTTCATGTGTTCAACTGTTACTTTTATGTTTTAAAATGATGACAGCACACAAAACCCATTCTTATACTAAGCACCTGTCCTGGGTGTTACTGTTAATGCGGTGTATATGTATTATTCATATAATTATTTTTTTATTTTGTGGAAATACCACATATTAGCGGAAGAGATTGTTTTACTTCCAGCATACATTATTAAAAAGGTGTAACATGAATAATGCTCATTCCCTAGAGCAGCACTACGACATTGTCTAGTTACGAATGTTGTTGATCTATCGTAACACCCAATCTTAACCTTCTCTATTTTCAATTAAAGAATTCAGTATACAGCATTCAATTTTATTGTTTTTAAATTTGGTTTCAGAGTCTCCTTCAAGATTGTTTCACTTACATCACGGCTTGTCAGTTTAGGGCAGGAGGAAACCCGCAACATCAATGGCTCTGAATGTTGCAGCAAACCTGCGAGCACCGGCTGGTACTGACAAGACCAAGGATGATATCTGGTATAATCTGCATTGCCACTCTACAGACAGCGCATCCTATCACTATCACGTCAGAAAGGTAGCCTTAGCGAACATTGATGCCGGGCTCCCAGGACGAGATTCGAACTCGGGACCTTTGGCTCCGAAGTCCATACGTTCTATCACTGCGCTACCTCCCGCCCAAATTTAAGAGTACACTAATGTATATATTGAAACTATTGCAAACTATAAGTAAGGGCAATGCCTTATTAATATTAATCACATGAGTCGTGAAAACCTGGCATCAGTTTAGATCATAGTCTTCACGTTTCCAGACGTAGATTAAATAGTTTGGCAAACATAAATTAGATTTATTCTTTTTATAATGGCGTTAATAATAGTGTGTGAAAAACAGGATTCAGACTGACATAGTTATATACATACTTAGAAGAACTGGAAATAGCGGTAACTGTCAGGCGGATTAATTTATAAGGCCAAGAGCAACGACCGACAGATGCACATGAATATACGGTGTGGCGCGAGGCTTATCTACATCATGTACATAGAACAGTTATTCCAAATCTGACGTACCATTCAACAGACTGTGCCTTGTGTTCAGGGTGTCCCAAGTGTGTGTGTGTGTGTGTGTCTGTGTGTGTGTGTGTGTGTGTGTGTGTGTGTGTGTGTGTGTGTGTGTGTGTGTGTG
>JAVCKZ010081480.1:0-12630 GCA_034780755.1 Lepetodrilus elevatus
AAAGGTTATAGAACCGCTTAGCAACAATGTCGTGTTACAATACATGCGTTCCCTTAAATTTTTCTTTCAGTATATCAATGAATGTAATTCATATTTAATTTATTTTCTTTCACCTTCTGAGACTATGGAATGTAATTTTATATATACAAAAATATGAACACACAGGTTTTTCATGAATCCCCACAAAGTTATCAACAGATAACCTCTAGCCTTTCACTGCTTGATTAGTCAGAATCATGGCATCTCTGATTGTCTCCAGCTGGGAAAAGGTTAACAATAGTTATCACAAACTCTGGTAATAATGGGTGTTATTTTTTTCTTCTTCCAGCATGAACTGAACATTTCCAACTCCAACTTGTCCACTGCCTCCAGCGATGGTCTGGGATTGGAAGACAACGCGGTCAGACTTCGAGGTAATGGCAGCGTCACGTGGGGCAGATTTATATGTAATGTCATGCCAGAGGTAATGTCAGGTCACACTTGTAAGGAATGTCACAATGTCGCAACGTCACATGGGTCTATGCTCATCAATCACTTGGCTAATAGTGTAGGTATTAGAGAAAGCAACATACATGTGTCATCTTTGGGTTTTTTTTTGGCAAACACATTGAATATATTTTACGTAAATTATATGCTAGGCCTATTGTGGTCTGAAATGATGGGGTATTATTTGCAGTGACTCACAACATCTGTTGTCAGGTGATGACCTTTTAAACCTTTTTCACTACAATTACCAACATTACTGATCTTAATCGCATAGAAGGTCGAGTTTTTAGAAGATTATTCACGAGGTTTGAGAAGATTATATGCAATCTTTTTTTTCACCTACTCAATAAATCAGGAAATATGGACAGTAGTTATCTGGAGTAGACTTCCATAATGGTGGGAACTAATTTTGAGAATTCCGTTTTACCCAACAACAACAGATGAGAACAAACAGTTTTGCTATTGCTCACCAATCTATTTAACTCCATGAATGACATTTTTTTTTTTACCGATATAAATGTTCATATACAGCTTTCCTACTACTAATAACGTACATATATAGCGCCTAAAATACTTACTACACACATAACTACAGAGGATGGAAACATTTTCAAATAGATTTGTTGTTGATGAAAGTAAAAGTGTGCCTTTAATTTACAGTAGTGGGTTTTTTTTATGTTCGTTAAATGTTTCTCAAAAACTATTAAATAATTCATTAAAACGTACACTGCACAGATAGGTTTGTGAGTAGCAATTCTAGTAAGAGCATTTGTAATAACTGTAGCACTCTGAGCATGTACTATGAGCATGGAGTCGAGTGTAGTGTTAATATACATTATTATTATGACTATATATTACCAATGATGTTACTCCACAAGGCGTTGGGTCTCCACTTAACTAAACTCTGCTGTACAGCCACTTATCAGAATTTCAATTAAATTAAGTGTTTATGGGAGAGGACTGACTTCCTGAAAAATATTATGAAGTTGAATTAACCCCCTCCCAGCTGGGTTAATAACACATGCTGCATTATTATTGCATCTAATTTGTCCCCAGCAGTGGCATAGTTAAAGCAATATGCTGCATTGCATATTTCTCAGCTGTTGAAACTAAGTTAATTGTTATCTTAAGATATTTATAAGTATCTGTTGAGTACTTTAGCAAGTAATTGTTTATTAATTACTTTTACCGGTACTTTGCTGTTTACTGTGCACATATATGAGTAAAATAACCATCTGCATTGGGGAGATGGAATAATGCTATTATGAATTTAATGACAAAGAAATGAATGAATGTTGATTTGTTCCAAATGAAGCAGCAATAAAATATGTAATATATATATTTCATGAAACGAGCAATGACAATAATATTTAATACTTTAATTTATCTAATCATTCTATTCTAATTGTTAATTATTAATAGTAAAATGTTGACCTAGTCAAAAGATTTATATACATTACAAAAAGCAAAATATTTCTACAGTATTATAATTATGTATTAATTCTTGTCATAACACGATTATAGCCACAAAATGTTAATCTCCCACCTGTTTGAATTATGTGTCTACTGTAAAGTCCTTAAAGTAGCTACAGAAGAAAGTAATATTTGAACGCCGTTAATCCCCAATCCAAAAATATAAATAATAATTCTCTGTTTCCAGGCAACAAGGTGATGAGGATGGGATCGTTCGCGTACCGAGCCACGCAGTTCTTCGAGAGCCTGGGGAAGAAGAGTGGCAAAAGGAAACTGGCAGGTTTGAGCATCCACATGGAAAACGAGCTGTCGTCGCCCGACATCGCGGAGGAGCCTTTGTTGTCCTCCGAGAGCGCACCCGCTAACCTCACCCTCCTTTCTCATTCCACTGCACCTGTTTCTGATGACCTGTCGTCGCTAGGGACACCCGAGGATGCTACTCCTCCTCCCAGCAATGTTAAACACGAAGGTCAGTTTATTCTACTAAACAACCATTTAACCCTCTATTTGCTGGAGGCATCCCGAGATGCTTGATGACGGAACTTTGAGTGGGTTTAGTCCAGTCTAGTCCAGTGGGATATTCACTTGCATCCAAGTCAATTATTTCATGAAATTTGAATATAAACTATGAAACCATAGCAGTCTTGTGGCTATGGGCAAGATAAATACAAGAGCGCAATGGTTTCTTATAATACGAGAGCTTCTTGAAAGGATGCCAAGAATCGCATTCTAAATTTATTTAAGGAATTTAATTTCTGATCTTCACAAACAATGGGACCTATTCTCAAAATGTTCTTACGATCATACGACAATCTTAACGATTCTTATAGTGTGGCTACAAACTGTTCTTAGGCTAAGAAGTTCATGTATAGAACGTTTCGAGAATAGACCCTAATATTCCTATCTAAATATATGGGATTATTTATTTAATTCCGCCATCTATTGTCCATTCTATTTTTGAATACAGATGGAATATTCCTGTAGCCACATTTAGTAATAATTCATTTACAGACTGCTCCATTCTATTATTGTCCATTCTTCTAAATCATATCCATTCAACAACCATATATGAACTATTCAAAATGGATACTCTGGCAGTCGGGTCTATATTTTAGATTTAATCAAACATGACAAAGGTAATTTCATAATTGGAGCACTACACATTTGTTCTGCATTTTGACAGCTTTTACATATTAACCCTGTTTCATGAAACTCTCCTAATCCCCATTTCAAAGTAATAATTTATGTAATCTGTTGAAGTATTGCTGGTTTGATCATTGGAAACAGGGATATCCAAACTTGCATGCATACTGGTAACTCATTACTGGGATATGTTAACGTTTTTTAAACTCCCTTGAATCTAGCACTGCACTTGTTGGGAAGCCTACGATATCCTCATCCAAGATATCACTCATACAAGGGTGTTAATCATGTAATGTGAATAATGGCATTCTTAATTTTTATTGTTGTTATTTGGTGGTGGTTCCCAGTGCATGTGTTTTAATACTTATCTGTAATATTTATAAAGAATTGTAACAATTGTACACTAAAATAAATCTTAGAAATAATCACTTTTGAACTTGTACTCCATACTATACGTTGTATTAAATCCGTATTTCTGCAATAAAGTTACCGGTACATGTATGAATTAATTCATTCATTCATTCACTCATCCATTGATTCATTCCTACTTCCATTTTACCTCAGGCAGTTGTCTCCCTTTGTATATGTATTTTATAGCAGGACCTGTGTGTGTTTCAGGCTATCTGAACATCTTCAGCTCATTCAACCGGCGGCGGTGGGGCAAGCGGTGGTGCCTGGTCCGAGAGAACATGTTCGAGTGCTACCGCAACGAGAAGTCCAAACAGTACGAGCTGAATCTGCTGCTAAAAACATGCGTGCTGCGACGAGCCGTCTCCGAGACCAACAGCGAGCTGGCTCTCATGCTGATGGAGGACGGCAAGGAGAAGATAACTGTGGAGGTACCGATTGTCAGACAGTCTTCGGGTTAAACCATGAAAATTCTGCACCACCAAATTTTGTATTATTATTATTATTGCCATTATTGTAAACTGCTCAGATTATGCCTAAATATGGGAACATAATGATGCCATATCAATATGCTGTCTTGTCACTTCAATTATCTCCCCTTGCTGCCTCTCCCACAGCCGCTGACGAAGGCACAGATGTGTGCGTGGGTGCAGGTGCTGATGGCGGAGACGGCCACAGACAACATTCCAGAGGGACTGGAGGAGTACTTTACCGATGACAGTCCGTCCTCATTCTCCGATCTGCTGGGCTACTCTGTCCAACAGAGCTGGGTATGTAGTCTATCTGACAGAGCTGGGTATGTAGTCGGTCCGACAGAACTGGGTATGTAGTCAGTCCAACAGAGCTGGGTATGTAGTCAGTCCGACAGAGATGGGTATGTAGTCGGTCCGACAGAGATGGGTATGTATTCGGTCCGACAGAACTGGATATGTAGTCAGTTCGACAGAGCTGGGTATGTAGTCAGTCCGACAGAGCTGGGTATGTAGTCAGTCCGACAGAGCTGGGTAAATGACCTTGCTCTTGCATTTATGATATTTTCTAGTATTTTATCACTGTTATGCATGATGTTTCCTTTTAATTTTATCCTCCATTTATTTGTTGACAATGTTTTTCTCAGTTGGTTCCAAAAAAAATGAATTGCAAATTTTGACATTTCAGGAAAAAGCTAGCAAAAGTGTCGATACCGGAAGCCCTACAGTTGAAGATCAGAACAGACCAGATGGAGATGGTACAACAGCCGATGATGACGACAACAACAACAACAACACTAGGTGTGTGTCTGTGAGTGATAGTAACACGATGCTGTCAGAGAGTGAAGTGTACACGGAGGTGCAGAAAAGTCCACGGCCCTCAATGGACGCTGCCTCACCCGACCCCCGGGAGGAGTACGACGAACACAAAACTACGACAGACAGCGGCTTCTACAGCGTCAAGGGCTCCAACTCCGACAGCGAGAGCGACAGTGGGTGTGTCCTACATAGTGAAGAAGACTCGCAGTTCATCGCCAGCCGGTCGAATGCATCCGCTCGCAAATCAAACCGGCCCGGGAAACATAAATCGACCGGCGCCGGAGGGGTTCATTCGCGACTGCACATTCGGTTTTCACTGGACTCTGAGGACAAGGGTTCTCAAAACACAGGGGAGTACGACGCAATCGAAGTGAAAGCCATCGTCAATGATGAGGACTCGCGGCAGAACTGCTTAAACAGCAGCAGCAATGTAGAGGAGTCGTCCACACATTCCAGCGAACACTCAAGCAATGTGCAGAAACTTTCAGATGTGGTGGACATGCCACATGAACATGACATCGATAGTGCTGCCGACGGCCTCGAAGGCTTGAGGTGTGACATGTTGAATTCCAGCAGCGAGGCCGGCGACACGGGCCGGTCAAGCACGACGTCCATGGTCAGTCTGTCCGAGCGGCTGGAACACGCGGTCAGTGCTGTGTCGTCGTCATTGTCCGATACGGGCAGCTCCGAGGATATGGACGACGCACACATGGACAGACATCGAGAAGCGCCATCTGAAAGTTGTGAGCGAATGTGTGAACATTGTTGTGAGGAAAGTGCTCAGATAAGTGCTGAGCAAAGTGGGGAACAAATTAGTGAACGAAGTGATGATGAAATTAGTGAGCAAAGTGGGGAACAAATTAGTGGTGAGCAAATTAGTGAGCAAAATTTGGAGCGAAGTGTGGAACACATTAGCGGACAAATTAGTGAGCAAATTTCGGAGCAAAATGGTGAACAGTGTGGTAAACAAAAGAACAGTGATGATGTTGAAGACACTCGGCAGAACTTGAACGGAAGCGATATACATGAAAACAGCTTTGAGACAACGGAAGGTACGTGGTTTTAATCTCAGAGGCCTGTCTTTTGCTTGTTGCATAAACAAAATATACATATTTCATTAAACAATTAAAAATAATTATAGTAAAGACCAACTTAAATTTGACATGTTATAGTACCTAAAAATTAGAAATTTGACAGTTTGTATTAATGTCAATGCCAAAACTGTTTTCTACCAATTCCTTGGTCGTCTACTTTTTATGTGCAGTTCTAATTTTACTTTGAATTGATCATGTTGGTAGTAGTTTCAATATCTCATTGGTTTGGCTATTTCAGTATTTGACAGTAAATCATCCTCAATGGTAGACTTTGACAAGGACATTCGACAGAAGATAGGCCGTCTCAGGGAGAAGTTGGTCCAAATTAAACGAAAAAGGTCAGTTGAAAATATGTTTATTTAAATTACACATCTTTTAGCGTCAACATTTTACTTTATTTATTTTGGTGTTGTTTTGCTTATTGTTAGTTATTTGGGGTTTTTTTATTTTATTTTTTATTTAACTTAATATAATTATTACTGTTATAACTAATGGTATGTCAACTGAGAAGTTTTTTAAAGATTATATGTGATGCATTTCTAATTCGGTGAGACATAAGGTATATCAATCGAACCGTATTATTTTGCAAGCTAACAATTGATACCAACAATGAAAACAAAAAGTAAAATTATCCAAGTTTTGAGTGGCAGGAAAGTTTGGTATTTTCAGAGAATTATGGGAAGATGACCTGACCTTTGGAGAAGGTGAAGGTGAAGGTCAGGTCACGCTGCTCTCATGCAGGCAAGTTCCCCCCTTGCTGGAGTGACTAGGTGTGTTGCTGTTTACACTAATATCAGCATCCAGGCATGGCAGTTTGACAGTTATATAGTAGTAGCCCCTTTTGAAAAATAGACTACTGTACCTTTGTTTTGACAGTTGTGTTTTTGGACAGTCTAGACTCCAGCTCACTACAGCAAGTGTTTTGTTTTATTAATTACTGGTTCTATTTGAAGTTCAAAAAGTTACATTTTTATTAATACGTTCAAAACCTTAGGTATCTTTCTAACCAGCATGTTTTTCCAATCAAAATGTTGTTCTGAAGGTCACCAAGTTCTGTAACTCTTGTAAGGATATTGAAGATGTAATGTATGGTAGGATATTGAATGTGTAATATGTATGGTGTGCCATATTGGAATGTGTTGAATGTAACGGGTTGTTTCTGAAATGTGGAGCATGGTAGCAGGAGTGACTTATGTTAGAAGTCTTGTGTTGAGGCCTAAATGAACTCTGAAAAGATATCTATCAACAAGTCTTCTGTTTGGCTACCCAGCTGAAAATTATATAGGTAGGACTAAGGAGAGTACGGTATGCACCAAAATTCTGGTGCGTTTTGCATCACGGTGATCGCAATTGATTACCACACCAATGGTTTCCAAGTTATTTTAATGACAAATTCTCATGAGGTACTTGTTGCTAATTTTGGAATTCCCAACGGGGAGCATGATTAGTGTGTACTCTCCAGGGAGTTGAGACTGCTGTTTGTATGATATAGTACTTGTACTTAGCATAAATTATAGCTATGTTCATATATCTTATCTATACCGCTATTTATATCTGTATTTATGGATGCATTGCTCAAAGTAGCTGCCTGACTGACTACCTATGGCTTTCCCGATGTTTGTTAGTCCCACTGATAATGGGTTACACTTGTAGCTATGGTTTTCAGGATCAGAAAGCATCCAAGTAAACCGTATAGCATGGGCTGAACATTGCCTACCCCCCAATCCCTCTTCAGAAATACACTTTAGTTAAATAAGAGTAAACATGTATAACGACAGGATTCAATTGAGCAGATATTCTGAGAGCAAGGGTGTGTGGCACTACATGATTGCCAGTGTATAACAATCCAGCAATTTCACTGCCAGACATGAGGACTGGTAAGTCTGAGAAGTTACCCGTCCTCATACATGTTGGCCAGTGATCTATGATATACATCTTGAAAAACAAACAAAAAGTAACACGATATTCGGGCGTGCAAGGATAAAACGTTATGTCCTCGCTGAAAATAACCTGTCACGGGCGTGCGGACGGACTCTATTTCGAACACTGTGATTGCTATATCATTATGCATGTTTAGTGAGTTGTGTCTCTCTCAGAGTGCTACAGTCATGTACACAATAGAACCCTAGCTTGTTCTGATTGTCCCTTCCCAGAAGTTCTCCTCGTGATGTCACTTCCTGTTGACTCGTTACTTCCTGTTGCTGTTAAGCATTGACTTTTGCACGTGGATTACACCCTGTGTGGTAATAAGCATCTCTTGATGCCAGTTATCAGTTGTATTCAGTATTCCATGTAATACGTACGTTAGTATACAGCTCTGTACATTATAGCAGCTGATCTATTGTAGCAGCTGAATGAAGTTATACATACATTATTATAAATACAGAAATTATATATATTTCTGTCATCTAACATGACTACAACTGACATTTTAGTAAAAATGTGTATATCTGATACATGACTGTATTAATCCATGACATAAAATTACAGGTATGATCGACATGATATTGTCCGCATAAAGATCATCTGTGGAAAGTTACTATTAGAACAAAACCTGAATTTCGTTAAGAGCTCCACATAGCTTCTATCTTATATTTTACTAGTTGAGAGGAGAAATACGAATAACGGCCTGTTCAAACTTAATGTGGTTACCGCAGCAGTTCCCACATGCTTCGGTCTGAATGAGCCTAAACAGTACCAGGACCCAAGATTACGAAATGTTTTGAGTTCAATTTCATGTTCAAGCTCAAATATTATTTGGAGATTTGTTCTTTGAGTTGAGAATGAAAACGTATTCAAAAACGTTTTGTAATCTCGGGAGGCCAGATGTCAAAATCAAATATGATAATGATGATTTTTCTATAAATTACACTAATACAGTGTCCAGAATATAACATTGATGTCATATCTGATGTTGTGATCATCTCGTGTTGGTAAAATATTCCCGCTGTGACATTCTACAATAACTCACTCACTGACGCTATGATTTTACGATTTGCAGGATTGCAGTCCGAGACAAACGCCAGCGAGTGACATCGGCCGAAGAAGAACGAATCTGTGATGAGGAGTACTCAAACCTCGACCGTGAATGTTGTGAAACCAACAACGCCATATCTCGCCTAGAGAACCATCGATCCGTGGAAACTTCACAGTCAACTTCAACACCATCATGACGCTTCTAATCCACAACTCCACATCATCATGCCACTCCTAGTTCAACCTCCGTGTCTAACCAGCATAATGTAGCAATATCGCCATCAGTCTCAATCTTTTGTTATCCGATTCCTCCAGATTGTATTAGATATGTGTCTTGATTGTACAATCAGATTTTTTTCAGTATGAGAAAAAAATATGTGCAAAATCAAAATATGGATTATGTTTTCAGAAGATTATTTTTTACACGGCCAAAATCAAATAAAAATTGTGAAACACAATCCCGTGACAATGAAATTGGTCAGGAAAGTGTCGTACAATTTTATATATATATAGACTAACAATAAGATGTTATACATTTCTATGTTGTTAATTTTGTATGCCATACCTTCCATGCTTAGTTACAAAATTGACTACAGCTTAACTGGTGTCTAGACGTAGAGCTAGGGAGACCATGCCATATGTTCATTGTCTTACAATAATTCCATATATAGTTTGTAGCCATCATTAATCCTAGACTGTTATTTGTTTAAAGAATGTTTCACAATGTTCTGGTTACATTTTTCTGATTTGTATGTCTGGATAACTACTTTGACATAGCTAGATATTGATAATAAGTTGGATGTGGTGATTATTGGATGCCGTGGCTGCAGATTGTAGTGAGAGTTATCTTCCTTGGTTAGTCAGGACCAGTCAATATTTGAGCAGGTTTACTGCAACTGTCCTTAATGTTTTACAGATGTTACAGGTTTCAATCCTCACATACCCGGTATAGACTGACAACTTCAACATTAAACTAATCTCAACCATTCACAATACCAGTAACAACAAAAATAGATTCATAAAACATTAACACTTCCCGTCATATTTACTTGACCAATATTTGAAATTCCGTCATTTTCTCACAAGTATCACCACAATATGCCATTTTTTATTTTTAGCACCAAAACATTAAATATGGGACCTTTGTCTATAATTAACTCATTTTATTGGATGGAGTATCACAAAACTCATATTTCTTCTGCTCGGGGAATGTTATTTTATGATGTTTCACGAAAAATAATAATTGTTAGCAAAACCCTCCTAAATTATTGTCAATGTATTAAAAGAAACCTCAACATTATTGTTAGTTCTCTACTTGAATGTTTGATATTTAAATTTGAACTAACTTGAGTATATAGCATCAGACAACATCATTATATTAGAATTGTATTAGGAGAAAATTAATAATTATTATGAACCTGTTTGGTATAATCCCGATGAGACGTATAAACTTACTTAGAATTTCACCAGTGCACTTTCAAACTTTATTAACAGATACTTAATTATCTTGACATATATTTATCAACTTGCCCAGTGAGTTTCAGGATCATGGAGAATATTTTTTTTTTCATTTTTTTTTTTTTCAACAACTTTACATATAATCAAAAATAAAATAAAAGCATGAAATGATACACAACAGTAACAGTGAATCATTCAGAATGCTTCATAATATTGCATTCAGACTCCATTTACTGTATCACTGTCATATAGCATGACCAAGGAGATGTGTTGCAGTGATCACTCAGTGTGTTCTGCCGTGAACAAAATAATGAAGTGTTCTAAAACATTGCACACTGTTGCCTTGGTTTCTGTGTTGTGAAAAGATATTCATTGAAGCAACGTTCAATTATCTTTCTACCGAGAATTTCTCAGAGCTCTGTATAAGTTTTTTAGTTTTTATTTCTTTTGTGAATTGCTATAAGAATTACCAATAAATATGAATTTCCTAGAGAGAAAAAACATTATGTTCTCAACAGGACAATACGTCTCTCATATTCTTCTTGAACTTGTGCTATGTATGATGTTATCATAATTATTACATTGCTAAAACAAATGTAACTTTATTACATGCATATTACAATAATTTGTAGTTCAGGACCCCATTCCACAAAACAATCGTAGCGCTATGACAGTTGTAGCTACATGTTAACATAGAGGAGTTAGGACTGTCGTAACGCTACAATTGCTCCTTGGAATAGAACACAGGATTCTCATTCAGGACATTGATCACTGCTATTCCAAATATCCTAATCATGCCTAGTGTGAACGTTTGCAATCAGTCATATTGCTTCTAGCATTCACTACAGCTTAATTTCCACTGTAGATGCTGTTAATCACTTTGGGACGGTTGTCATGATTGTAGAGGCAGAATTGGATTGATTGTTGAAATTTGTGACAATTTTTCCAATACAAAGTGAATCATTTGCACAGTAGATGCACTCTCACCTTCGCAGAATTCATGAATATTTTCATGTTGCTAAATTGTTATTAAGATGACTTATAGCAATAATTAAATAGAATCTCAAATTATGTCCTGTGATTAGATGATAAGACTGTATTACCCTCCAGGAGGATTTGGTGTACATTGGAGAGATCATGAAAAATATCTGGGTGTATGAATAACATTTAAATATATAACTTATCATTGTAGTCACTTACCGGTAGATGCAATTTTCTATGTACTAAATTAATATTTGCAAGACTTTTCAAAACCATGTTTCTTCAATTGTATTTCATATAATGTATTAGTTAACTACATGTGTGATGAGAAACCTTATTCCGCAATTCCATATTTCCCTTGCTTGTGATTTCAAATTGTTCAGACTTACAGCTGTTTTCCTACAACAGTGTCTGTGATAGTGCTATTTCTACACTTATTTCTGCATTTAATCAAAACCGTTTGAATGTATGGAAATTCTACTTGGTATGTTTACTCCAACATACAATGTTCTGCATGTGCCAGCATAGAGAACTGTACAGAGAGATACTATAGACGTATGACATTTGGTTGACACATCTTGTGATTCATATTACGGTAGGTAATTAAGTTGTCTTCTGTTTGGATCTATATTTGAATTGATATATATGAATAGAATTGTTAGTATAATGTGTTATCATTATCACATAGAAATTGTATATCATAAGGTATACATTTTGATTGTTCAGTCACTACTGCGAAAAACTACCACAAAAATAACATTATAATTTGTCCAGTTGGTTAATTTAAGAACTTATATCAATACCAATTTATTGAAATCAATGTCTCAGAATACCCCACTGAACATACAGCAGATTAAAGTTAAAAATCACATGTGTTCTTTTCTATTACTTCTTTTTTAGTATTGGTTTATATTATACATTATACATTCAGGACTCATGACAGCTGAATTTGTAATGTACAATATGTAGATTATAAGTATATAATGAGACGAGACCTGGTGAATTTATGAATGTATTTCTATTGTATTTTATTTTTTATTTTGTTATTAACAAGTACATGGCTAGTATACAAATATATTATTCTGACTGCCTTAATACATTGTGCTCAAAATTAGCATCTATTAGATGTATACAAGGTAGTGAATCTTGCTTACATTGACACCACACATGCATTATACACACATGAGCATGAGCATGGACACACACACACACACACACACACACACACACACAAATGCATGCGCAGACACACACACAGACAGAGAGAGATAGAGACATACACACACACACACACACACACACAGACTGAGAGAGACACATGC
>JAVCKZ010081491.1:0-25000 GCA_034780755.1 Lepetodrilus elevatus
TCTTCTTCTTCTTCTTCTTCTTCTTCTTCTTCTTCTTCTTCTTCTTCTTCTTCTTCTTCTTCTTCTTCTTCTTCTTATTACTACACGAAAGGCTTACCTCGATACCAATTATTATTATTATTATTAGATGAAAGGCTTACATCGGTACCCATTACTGTACACTGTGACACTAATCCATCATAAATCTACCATTGTGCATACTATATTGGCAACCTTTCACATATTTTGTGTCCTTTGATACAATATAGAATATGTAAATCAGCTAAATTGATATTATAATAAACTATATATTATTGTTTCTATTGACTTGCATGACCGTTTTTGGATGTAAATTAAAGTGGATAATAAAACATTGCAATTAATAACTACTGATGAAATACATAGAAACTGCCTAATTCTGAAGCCATATTTAATCATAACATGGAAAGGGCGTGTTTATACTATCAGTTTGTGCACGTGATGCGTGAAGGCAAACCAGATCCAATCAGAAAGTTCTGTTGATAGTTGATGTCAGCAATAAACATATTAGATCGATGGTATGCATTGATGTTTTAATCAATAACTGATAAGGTTTAGGTTAAGCCGAGTGAATAGGCAATGCAAACCTATGAATAAATTACAGCATCTCAATACTCTGGCATTTGCCCCTTCATGTCACACATTGGGGTTGGCCTGTTCCATGTATATTGCACAGGTTAACGACTAGATAGCATTTGACATCTTGGATGATTTGTGTTATTTGCTAACCCGGCTTGTATTTGTGCTTCCTTCTGAAAATTATGATATACAGCCTCTGCTTTTGACACGTTATGAGGAGTAGCGGTAGTTTTAATGAAGCTAGATTCCTTAATGTAATGAAATTCTGCGTGCAAATCTATTTCCACGACCGACCAACCTCCATCTACTACACTAGAATCTGACCTCGCCCACCATGATTTCTTCTCAATGTACATACTGTATTTATAACTCACCGATTTATCGTTCGTATGCAATCATTTCGGAAACAGTACAACCATTCACAATTAACGTTATTTTGTGTACGCCTCGAGCTTTCATTTCAAAGTACACCTCAGAGGCTTTAATTTAAAATATAACGATATAGTGGGATAGTTTGTATTAAAATTCAATATATAGATACATTTCCATATGCATGTATTGAAAACGTATACGATGATGTCAATGGTAAAACATTTCAATGGTAAACCAATGGGAAATCATCCATGCAATCGCATACGTTTTCAATACATTGATGTCTCAAATATATAAATTATGGTAAAATGTTCAACTATAGTACAGGATGAGTAAGAATAATGTATATAATCTGTTTTACGTGAATATTGGAACTGCAGCACTATTCCAAATTGGCATCTGTTGAAGTCAATATACAACTAGCAAGTCAGTATTTATTTAGTCGGATTTAATTTTATTAAATATTTGTATAAGAAGTTAATTATGTGCCAATAGTCAGTTGGAGGTCAGTTAAATCCTCTCTTATGATCCCCTCGTGGTCGCGCGAAATCTGATTACACCCATAATTTAAATTTGGGTATGGATAAAAGTTTTATGTTGAGGCTTTAAAGTAGAGAATTATGCAAGAGAGGTACTTTATCAATCAGGACGGGGGAGATTGTATGTATCAAATGAAGGCAATTCCGAGTACCACACAGCCCGCGAGAGGAGCACGGCCTTCATTAGAGATCTGCAATGTCGAAATTCTTTGTGAAATGGACATTTTATTGTCTTTTGAAGCCATATGTTCGCAAGGATGTCTTGCGATTTCGTTTCATTAGCGGCAAGCTCGGCGTTGAAGATCCGCAATGAAATGGACATAAAACTTATAGACAAGGAGCAGGAAGATTCCTGTGACCCGACTCTGTAACTGGACAGTCCGATCTCGGACAAAAGAGTGCAGTTCTCACCCCAGCAGACGGGATATCGGCTATCTTGTATCTCTTCCCCCTCGTCTAAACAATGGAAAGTTTTACATTGTTCAATTTTTACACCCGGTTTTTAAAGCCTTTGTTGGACAGGGTTCCCCAGAAGTCTCGCCTCTTCGCTTGGTGTGCTCCAATTTGAGATTATCGTGCTCATCAATTCCTCCACTTTTATGACCTACACCAGAAGGTGGAGGCCAGACCTCGTCGTTGTTTTGGAGGGGAACTAGTTAAGATTTCCTTCTACTATGTGTTTATTTCCTGATTCATGACGTTCTTCATTCAGAACAACCGTCTTTGGAATCCATATGATCTTTGTTCCAATTATATTGCACTATTCTTCGCTACATTTCAATTCGGTACATGCCTCAGGACGTTTATGGGCATTATTTTGTAGGATTTGATGTAAATTGCACAGAAAAAATACATACACTATGTTTTCTTTATTTGCTCTTTGTTCTCTTCTAATAAAATATGTCTTCTAATAAAATACAATTAACTTTGCGTAGACATACTAACTAGAAACATTGAAGTACGTTAAAAATAATTTACATTTAAGTAATATAAAGACAAATATATCAAACTACTTATTTTCTATTCCAATTCATAACAGTAATTTCGAAATGATGGAGATAAACATAACTGTTTTAAATACATCAAATGCATAAAATATAAACAACTTAATAAATGTATTACTGATAATAATTGTTCTTTTCAGTAGTACGTAAGTTTCGAGAGCTACACACATACCTAACATGAGCTATGTTTACGGATAAGCAGAACTGCTTTATATATGTTTTAGTATCATTTTGACTGATATTTTAATATTTCTGTATAACATTAGCCGCTCCACACCTTACACATCAACATTACCTTACTAGTAAGTTACTACGTCTGGTTCTGGATATGGAATTACAACAGGAACATTGTCACACTTAATGCTAATGTTTTAATATTTCATTACCACGACATAACTTTAGCCATATACTACATGTAATTTCGTAAACCGTTTGTGACAAGCTATTACTAGTATAGCTGTTTACTGTGGACATATCTAGGATGTTTCAGGAACAGTGGGAATAAGTATAACATAATGACACACACAATGTAAGAAAACACGGAAACACATTCTTTTAAATTAATGTATTTATTACAGTTAATTATTACATTAAACACATTATTAACTGGATACAGAACCACAAACACGTGTTCTCTAATACCTACGTTACTTTCACAGGCCACTTCTTCGGATAAATCCCATGGCTTGCTAAGAATTCCGGTGATAAATTCCCCCAAGAAAATCTGCTTCTTCCCAACAGTTTGCACCCATTCAATTATCTGTGGAAGAGATGAAACAAGATATAATTTATAACTATATGAATGGTTATAGCATCATTTGAAGTGTTATGTAAAGTGCTGAAACACTTTTCACGATTACATACACACCATGACGTGTGACAAGCTATAATACTTTCGAGATACAACTATGCTCACACACAGAGAAAGAATTCCTATATAATAATACGTGTATACTTCACATAGTAACATATTCATACCCGGAATAGCTGGAAATGGCTGCATATATTCCTTTCGAGAAATTAAGCTCATTAATACATTTTAGATACATGTATTGCCTACCGTGGCGGCTTACTAACATAAAACGTCTGTAGAATTGGTCTACCGTCATCCCAGACATTTAAACGCAAGTAGCAACCGCATATGGTGGTAGCAATATTGTCAGCAGCTATGCGAGTTATCTCCCTTAGGTAAGTATTCCCTACGGGGAGACATAATTATGCTCTTAATAAGTTGGTAACATATGGCAGCCAGTTGCCCATACTAAGACTCGCTTACATGCACTGATGATCAGGCTGTGCTTAATACGATCCGAATGCTGCTGTATGTTGATAACACATGCATTGTTTTACTTACAAGACGTGCACATGTTTTAGTATAAAAAGTGAAATGTTGTCTACCATACAGCGATGGAAAGTACAAACATGATTTTATGTATGTCAAGTAAATACACTTTGTAGTTGTAGTTTAGAACTAGTAAAACATCGGTGATATTATGCCTTTAATAATTAAAACATGCCTCCAGCAAAACAAACAAAAAAGAAATTATGATATTCTTTAACACAGTTTATTTCGCTTTTCATTAATGCATATTTATTTCAGAATATTGGTATATCTAGTATGTAAATACATGTTCACACATGCTTTAGAGAAGAGAGTAGTATATAACACACACTTGTGCATAATTCAAATTATAAAAACATAAGCATTGTCAGGTATATCTATATTCTAAGTAGCTTGGTACTTTATTTATGTAATATTACAAATAGTACTACTTCCACAAACAATAAATAACCACACCACATAGTCTTTGATGCCATAGAATACAGCATGCACTATTCTTGCATTGTAATGTATAGAATGTTAGCATTTGATTAACGTTCTACCTTGAATATTTTCTAGATTCCACGTTGAATATTTTTCAATACCCGTCTAACCGTATCAACAAATTGCTACACGTGCAGGACTAACAATGCTAGCGTGTGATGTGTACTTATATGTTGCGACATTGAAGCACATAAGTAATCTATAAATTTGCTATTCATAATAAACGCTGCAATCTTTCACATCTTTCTGTATCTTTCATAAATCGGTTTATACAAAATGACCGTGTACCCACTACCAACTGAATTTACGAAGGTGTTTATATAATCGGCCAATACATCCGACAACTTAGGTTTGACTTTTGGCAAGCCACATACTTCTATCATTAATAAAGGAAGTTTAGACTGCATTCAGACCATCCACATACACTGCCATTTAAAATAACGTTTAAATACATATATACGACTCATTAAAAATTAAGATAATTTGCTGGTACAAAAAGAGGAAGAGGCCCTACTTGTGAATGGCTATTAAAATGGTTTCCATGTTACTGTCGGACTATCAAGCTAACCAATCCCATACTGTATGAATGTTCCCCTGCACCCATCGGGGCCATTAGAAGTGTGTGGCATACTCATATTTGTTAAAACAGTTTTCAGTCTATATAAATCACCCGCCTCTATATCGCCAACAACTCGAATCAAACCCTGTGCAATCACCCAGCCAGCGTGGCTGCTCATTAGCGGTATGCAGTTAGATAAAAGGGGAGACCACCCTAGGTCACCAGACATAGTTTGCGAGTAGAACCTCTTGGGTGGCATGGTCACATGCTCGATGCCGAAAGGGTGGCCTAAGTTACCTCGGACTCATTGACATGTATCTATTTTCGCCGAAGGGAATGACTGCCCCATATATCTATTTTCTAAACAATACCTGTATACACGTCACACTAGTCTCGTCTACTCGCCAAAAGCCATTATTATATATTTGATATACGTGTACTATACAGTCACTTCTCTCTAGTAGGCCCTATGTATCTAGTATGTATCGCTTGGAAGTATATGTATATGATTATTATTTCCCCCCTTTATTTTGCTATTGATAAAGCTTTACAAGAACAGTGTACGATATGTAATAACGTAATCATTGATGGATATTGTTTCAACGCAATAATGGAAAACAATTTGATCAATTGATACGTTACGATGCTATTGTAGGTTGTGGAATATATTACACAATAGCGTAGATTCTTGTAGTTATTATCACATGGTAATATTGGTTCAATAATTATCGCTTGACTTTATTAGTAATATAGCAAAATATGCATTTACATTATAGTGGTCTTGTATTATTATGATCATTTATTTTTACAATTGCAATGACATTGAATCGATAGTATGTGTTTAGCATGGCACTTACTTTATATATACATTTATCTCGCCTATGTGTGTAGCATGTGTCGCTATGTATGATCCCCGGTTGATTGCAGAACTATTACAGTTGTATGTGCATTAGACACATTGATTTTCAATATTCGTCTAATCTGATATCTGCACCGACAAAACTTTATAAGCTATTTTGTATACAAGTATTCGCAACTTTTTAGTATATATTTGGTATTGTTTGTTTACATGTATACATATTTACTGAAAGAGAAAAGGGCTGGTACTTTTCAAAAGCAATTTCAAAGAGTAAATTACTTAATTTAACAGCATTAATTGGAATGAAAATGTATATCGGTAAGAATTATTTATTCGAGAAATGGTAAATTCTAAGAATATCATGATTGTATACTAATATCAACCACTAGGATTTCAACCACTTTGAAGAAACCGAATAACCCCTTTTGGTATTTGAATAACTTGTTAACGACATTATTTTAACGACAATATTGATCATGATATCAAAACGTTCCTTTTGATGATTTAGGTTAGGACATTACAACAAATAAAAGCAATACAGAACACAACAATAATGGTTGACAGTGTTTGCTCGAACTGACTGAATTAATTTGTTCTTGTGGATGTTCACTCTCCTTGATGTTGATAAACTAATATCAAGTACAGAGGCAAAAGAAAAATCGACTATCGAATATATTGGTATGCATGTACTCACACACGACACCATCCAACGTTTCTGTGTATATCCAGAAATTATACAAATATTTACCTGACCTAAGACATTGATATACAGCCAAGTCATCAGAAGTTAAGGTCAGCACCCATTCCTTGATGCAGTATATCTAAGCCACCCTGTGCATTTTTATGTTTTTATTTTTATTTTTTAAACAATATTTATTTGAAAACTTCCACCCTATGCATCACGTGCATGCCATTATAGACTATGTAGACTTTCCAATAAGTACCGTCCCATAACTCATCTAGCTTTGCAATGTTAGTACATGGTTAAAGCACTTACTGTCCAATAAAGTACCATTCTTATTTATAATCATCCGAGTAATTCTGGTTGTGCATGGTTGTCAGAATACATTATACTCATATATCGTGGTGAATAGACGAGATATATGCATACTTTATTGAAGCATTTTGTATTTTAAATGCCAGCATGACAATTTATCATCAACATGGCAGGCCTATATAATCTGCATACAAGCAAATTAATGAAAATGATTTAACAAGTCAGTATTCAACTGGCAATGACGACTTGTATAAGTTCGGAGTTCGAACTTTAAAATTATATGGCTACTGATTGAAGACAGCTCGTCTTCACGTGGAGTGTATGGGCTATTTCCAACTCTCCTGATAGTCGTCAATGTCTGGAACATCCTGTTCTATTCGCAGTCTACCGAGTCGTAATTTGAACTTTTATTACATCTGAGCTACTTACGATGCCTCACTTTAAATTCGTCTTGTTCTCTTGACTAGAAACTCAATACAGTACAGCTTAGTCCCGTGTCTTTGACCACGATGAGCTCCTTTCGACATTGGATTCGGTAGTCTAATTACTCATGGCTCGGGAACTAAGGGCATAAACTGTTGTACTGATTAATCATATAAAAGAGAATATTGCCCATTTTATGACACTCATAGCGTAAAAAATGACACATAAATAGCGCACGTAATTGAAAAATTTGATCGAGTCGGCTCATCTTCAAAGGATCCGACTCAAGATATGTGATCCATTTCAGCAAGAGGGAGACCAGGCCTTCTCAGTCCAGATTCTTAAATCAAGTCCATGTCTTTGTTAAAAAGAATTGATCTAACCTATTTCTTTGGAGCGAATTATTTCTGTTTTTCAGTAGACGCAATGGAGTAATGAAACAAAATATACCGTTGAATATGCAAAGAAGGATCAGAAAGTAGTGACCTGAGGTCATCTTGGGGAAAAAAAGGAAGCAGAAAATGTCACTGTATAAATATAACGTTTGGGCTAAAGACGTTCCCATTAGGAAATGAAGAAATACATTATGCGTGCCCTGTCCCCTATATTAACGTAATTATAGATAATTGAATAGTTTCTGTTTAAGTAGAATGGAAATTAGGAAAACACGTTGTCAATTCAATCAAGTGAAAGTAAACGAAAACGAAATGTCCATCGCATCCTTGACAAATAAGTCTGACCATGCCAAGAAACATTATGAATATTTCCCTCCAAGACATGTCATAATATTATAATGAGGTCTTAGAACATTCACCCATTTTTGTAACATTTATATGCTAAATAATTCAATCTACAACACTATTTGCATATTAATTTCTAACCAATTCAATAACATTAATTAATTAGAAAATATATGGCAATTTTGCGGTCCTCTTGAGATAAAGGATGTCTTTCACATGCTTTTAATGCACTTTTTAAAATGAACATATTAGAACACATACCTATTTGATTCTAAATTGTGTGTATTTATTTATATGAATAATTATGTTTCCATTTCATAATATTTCAATATAACTTTTTGTTCTGTTTAAAGGTATTATAGTATATAAACATGTTATGAGTGTAATTTGATCATGTATTTAACGATCTATATTATTATATACCGATCTTGCCGGTTATTTCCCGGAATAGAGACCCTGGGAATATAATACATGCAATTATTTATACACTATCTTTATGATATTTTGTCTGCAAACGTAAATATATATTGTTATGAAATGACTTGTGATGTCCAAGTGTATTGGTCATATTTATTATTGTATATCGGCCAATGGGCTTGAATAAAATTAAGACTTGAATTTAAATAATCATGACAGGAATGCTATGGATAACCAAAATGTATACTACTATAGGAATGACACGTTGAAGTTCATATATCAAATAACTACAATGTATATCATACTCTGTCCGTGTAGAACGTTATTTTAATAATATACAATTACCAACGTACTAAAATAAGTACATTAAGTACTAAAATAAGTACTAACATATGTACTAAAATATGTACTAAAATAAGCCTGTACATAGGCGACGATATGCATTAATATCGGAATTAAAACAAATAGCATTGTATATAAATTCAATATAATCCCTGAAACATTATACGAAACTAAGACCACCCATATATTCGCAAGATGCATACCGTACTAGTATTTGAAATGTAACGAAATACTATATCGTATGGGACTTAGCATGCTCATATCCACATATACTTCCCAGTTTTTGAATATGTATGTTAAATGCGTTTTGTATGTTATCTTCCTTAGCAAATGAATAGAATGTAACAGTTCACGAAGCACATTCCAACACATCAATTAAATTGATATTTTTAGTTCAATTAAAAAATGTCACCTTCATGTTATATTGATATTCTTTCTAATAAAATATTTATTCAATCGGTGATATAATTTACGCTTAGACAATTCTGATCGCAGGTTCTAATGTTACGGACTGGTCTAACAATAAAATAAAAATGTATGTGTCTGATATCAATAGTGTAACCGTATGACTTCGTAGCAATCGTCAACTTGTAGTACGTTCCAAAATAATCGTGCGTATTTTTTGTATTGATCTGTTTAGTAACACAGTATATACTCTGAATCTAGGAATTGGCTACATATGCACAGGTCATCACCAGACGTGGGCGCAATATAGCCCCGAACATGCACATCATATATATTTAATGTACGCCTTACACATGATACAACCACTGCCCTACCATAGATACTTAAATATTCAAACTTCTCCTTTGCAAAAGAACGCTCACAGGAGTAATTTGTATTAATTTACACCCAGTAATTATGTGAACAGAGAAGTGTTGAATTACGTGAACAAATGTGTGATATATTATTGAGATATATAGAATATTTAACATGCACATTGTTATTTAACAAAAACATATTTCATTTATATAATGATACCTAGTTCATTAAAATCATATAAGTGAACAGATACATAGCGCTATGGGTATTTACTCGATAACTACTAGTGGTTATAATATTGAGAACATTATACTCACTATTTATTATTAAATAATTTATATGTGAATTATATTTTAATAAATGGACAAAGTGATTAGTATTTTGACTTCTGCACAGGCATAATCCGATGCAAGACATTACAATTCCATCGAACAAATTTAGCGGAAGCGATATAGTGCGCCGACATATGTATTATAATATTACCAAATATGTTCGCTTGAATAATTGACATAAACTATTGGCTGTGGCTACTAGTTAGCATCCATTCATACGTTTATTATTAAAATAAAATAAATTATAAACATAATAGTGTTACATTAAATGTCTGTACGATGCGTGGATTAATATACCAGTTTACTTTTATCTTTTCGAAATTGTATTTCTATCCATAATAAATGTGACATTTTAGCTGTAAATATATTACTAAGTATAAAGAGCTATTGAACTATACTTGAACATGATATACAATTAACACATACTACCTTAATGCTATACTACTACTATATCATTATGTACGAACAGAGATATAGTGATTCTCGAACACTGAACAGAAAACATCTTCTCATGTTTCAGGTTTAGGATAACAGTAACGGGTATGTTGTATTTGATAATGTATTGGAACATATACTAAAATACACGCACTAGTATGCTATACTATTGAAGCTGCAGTGTTCCACTCTGTATAATACACACATTAATAGTTACACTGTAAGAGGATATACACATTATATTAACGTGTCGAGAAACGTGCACAACCGCATCAACAAACGCCCCAAGAATGACAATTTAAATAACTACTTACTTGCATCACGATATTCCGTTCAAACATTTTATTTCAAGTGGAACTAACGTATTTAACTTGATGCAATGACTTCTGCTGATACTAGATAACCGTAATAAGTTGCTTCAACCAAAGTCTCGATGACAATCTCAAAGACAGTGCACATTAATGCAAACATATTTTGTGAAATAATTGCCGTAATTATTACTAACACCATATTACGCAAGAACATATCAGACTATAATTTTCACAACGGTTTTTAGTAGAAACCAAAATTACATTAATCAAATCTAACTCACAAGCTTGCGTTGGTAATATCAAAGAAGATTCACGTCATTTCCTGCCCCACTGCACTGTGGGTAATTTACAGCAAAGTTTGATGCGCTGCTTATATCACCCACACACACACCCGGAGGTACTTTGCTTTCGTGTCTGTAAAACGGGATAACTAATTTGTTAACAATGATCGTGCAATATTTAACGAGTTTGTTATATCCGCATTTTTTAAAATGTTTAAATAGTTGCGAGTTTCCTTTTATTATCTCTGAGAATCACTCCGAAAATCAACAACAAACTTGTGTTAAAGGACATCATTGGCTTAAGGTTATGACCAACCAATTGCAATCTATGCCACTAGCATTATTCCACTTGACTCTGTTAAGTCACAAACTACAAACCCTGCAGCATTGCGAAACATTTAACATCCTTTTAGTTTGCAACATGAATATTATCGCTACAATATGAGACGTTTTATCGTGATGCTTTATTACTGACTTTGAGGGAAGAACTCATCGATTAAACAGAATTCAGAGTTTTTCTTCGTCTAAAAGCCACTAATGTAAAGGTTATTATCTATAGGAAGTGGAAGTAATAGGAAGTACATCTCAGCCATTTGTATGCAGCATTACATACATCATTATTATTTTAAAGTATAATGCGTTGGTTCCAATTGAAGTAAAACATGCATTTAAGTAATCAATTGACATACCATTTTGATTATATTTTTAAACAATGTATCATTTGATGTTTAGTTAACAACAGATTATAATGCAAATAAAAACGTATATATAAAACAATAGCTGTATGATATTCTGTGAAGTTATTTGTGAAAAGGATGCGTTATTTAATGTACAAACAGAACAACGAACACAATACTTATTCGTTTTTAGGTCTACCACAAGGTCATCCTAAGTTCCAGCAAAATAAAAACGGTCCACTAAAACTATGCCTATGCCAATCTATCCATGTAAGCTTTCTCTCTCTCTCTCTCTCTCTCTCTCTCTCTCTCTCTCTCTCTCTCTCTCTCTCTCTCTCTCTCTCCATACTTCCACCACCCCCCAAAATGAAGAGAAATATATAGATTAGGACATTTATCTTAATTACGACCAAACACAACCTGGACATGTGTTAATTAAAGATTATATCTTCCGGCAAACAATTAATCTAACAATGCTCTTATGTTCCTATATTAGACCACGAGAGCCGTATGCGACATCGTGATTCAACACGTTGTAACACCTGCGGAGGTCAAACCATTCTCTCATTAGTTGTAAATTGTTGTAGGAAACTAGTATGCCAATTTCTTTGATGTAATGTTATGCGCAAGCGCAATCGTAAACCTATCCAATTGAGCGGGAAACTCGTCCCTATGTAGAGGCACTTCATCGTCATAAAGCAATTCCCACCTTTTGCCGTTTACCTTTAAGAGACGTTTTGATGTTGTGGTGTAAATACCCGATTGCAAATTGTACATATATTGGTAGAATAACTGCGGTACCGTAGAGACTTAAGTCTTATCAGGAAATCTCACACGTCCTTGGAACCAAATAAACTGTCATTTGACTTCGCTATAACATAGTTCAGGCAAACTCTGTCCACATTCATGAGAGTCTTGACATTGATATATTATCAGAAAGGCCGATGGTACAATTATGAACATAAATTTTAAACATTTATTGGGAAGATTATGCAAAGTTGAAATGCATAGTAAGGACAGTTTGCTAGATGGCTTCAAAAATATATGTATTATAGGACATTTGCCAAACTATGTTGGATGTACAAGGGACAATGTCTATAGTTACGGTTACTCTTAGTAGCAAATATTCAAACCGTATTTGTTATAAATATGTGTGAGGGCGAATATTATAATATAGCCTAAAATGAAAACCACACCACATCGTTGATCTCTCAAACTCCCAATATATTTCATAGGGAAAAAAAAAATCAACATGACAACTTCAATACATGTAGTCTGATATGGGTTTCTATTATATACCGCTTGTGGAGTTACGTTGCCAAACAGAGAAATACGAACGGAATCTTACGACACCTCTGTGATTTACGAGAAAGCCTTCCAGCGAGTACACCGAACGCTGTGCGGAGCTTAAGGAGATGTTTGCGTGTGGTACAGACTTTCTGAAGACTAGTCATGTACAAGAGCGGGTTTTTACCTTGTGGGAAACATGTAAAATGAACACTTTTATTTCGTGTTTACTGTTTTTCTTAGGTTCCGAAGTATCCATCGACTTTGATGTTTTGACGAATTTGTTTCTCTCTCGTGATATATTGAAGCTTTATCTTGCCGAACTAACTGCGGATGGTCGTGGAATCTGAGAAAGAATAATGCTGGTTTTCTTTCCTCATATATAGAATTCCTCGAATGTCAATGGTTACGTTTGACTCCAGACATACAATACAACGAATCTTAGGAGAATAGCTGAAACATGTTTCAACGAAGCCGGTGAAACTTTAACGAAATCCATGCGTATAACAAGTTGAGTATTTGATACAAGAACTAATTGATTGAAAGGTACGTATAATTGAAATGCAGTGTAATTTAGTTTACCATGTTTCTTAAGTCAATTATGCAATACAGTCATGTATCCAGACAATATACACAGATCTTGTATAAATGTTTGAAATACATTTTTAAAAAAATACATTTTCAAGAATACATAATGTTACGCATGTCTTCGTTGACAATATAATTATGTGTTGAATCTGTAAAAAAAAAAGAGAAGAGGTAAGTATAGTACTGAATTTTATAATAAACACATCTGGCTTTCTATTAGTATTACTAAAATACAAGTACTACGTACGAAGCAACGACATGTCTTGCAAATACTAGTTCGTAAAGCTACAATTTCACGATAGGAGGGGCTATACATGGTACATTTGATATCGATATAAAGTTCATGTATATTAAATATTTAAATATTGTCCTTAAATTCAATTTAAATTATTAACGTACCTGTTATTTATACAAAATAAATAATGCAGATCACATGTGAAAGTAATCGCCTGTCTTATGAAGGAAGCTTACTTTTATATCCGGAATTTATGTTTTAAATCATTTATTCGCATTGATCGCTTCGAACATGCAAGTAACATGGTGCAATGAGCTTAATATAATTAACTATTAAATATTATTTACAAATACATGTTTTGTTTGTTCAGCACCATTGAGTGGCTAGTCTATAATAATAATAATTATTATTATTACTATTACTATTACTATTACTATTACTATTACTATTACTATTACTATTACGATTATTATTATTATTATTATTATTATTATTACGATTATTAGTATTATTATTAGTATTATTATTAATTATTACCATACGTGTACAGTTGTTTTAATAAGACAGACGCTCGATCTACCAACTACTTGTAGAAAAAAAGAAAAACAGTACTGCGATTTATCTCGACGCCGAAACCTAGAGGTTAATTTGTTAGTTCATTAGAACCATCTGAACGTCTATTATAATATGATACTTTTATAATATCACTCACATTTTACGAACTATAATTATATCAATTATCTTCCCATGTATGAATATGTTACGTTTGTATATTTTAGTACAACTCGCTAATGCTCGGAGAAATACATTATTTAAGAAAGTCGTTCCAATAATTGGGACCAAAACCCTACATCTATGACTGGGACAGAGGAAGCTCGCGCGGCAGCCTGAAGGGAGACAACTCCACTTATTGATTGCGTATTCTGAGTTCGCAGATTAACTCTTGTAACTATCCCATGCATATAGGAAAAAAGGAAGAAACTACTAATTTGTGATACGATAAATTAACGTAATTTATAAGGAAAACTGTATTGGCAAATACATTATTAATGTTGACAATGTTGAATAAGTTCGTAATGAATTAAAGCACGTTCTTTCGGACTAATTTTCTATAAGTCGGCCTTCGATTTATGTTTTGCTACATTGCACTTAAGACCATAGAAGCACACTTTGCAACATTAATACGAATGATAACTTAATTGCACCAGATGAAATGATTGTACATATTTTATCCTTCATTTATTTCCCGAGATGAATGCAACGACATCGAAATTGAAAGAGAAATTGACGTGAAGGAAAACGTGGAAACGATCCTGTTAACCCAAGTGAAAAACTCTAAAAGCATTGCCATTCTTCACTGACAAATGTCCTTCCTGGAAGCATTCAATCCATCCCTCACCCCTTCAGTGATTAACCGTGGTATAGATATCGATAGGCTATTGACGAGACCATGGCGTGACAACGTCAACGCACGTAGGGGATGTGAAAGTTTATAACGTCAAAGTAAGATCGGCCCATACATCCTTGTTGTAATCAATGGGAGGGGGACTAATATACTGTCCTCATGCAGTGAGGAACGAACGCTGCTAATAAGGCTATCCCTTTGAAGTGCGCGGAGAGAAAAACCTTACAACTTCGCATACATCCGTCGACATTTGCGCTAAAATGACTGCCGTTTCTTTTGCTAGTATTTAAAAGCGGGATAGGATCGTTCAGCACAAACGACTGGTTTTTCGATGTAGATGAGAATAACACACCAGGATCATAGAGGAATAAGATCAGACGGGGATATATGAAGTGGGAGTGTGGCGTTTTTTGTTTGTTGTGGTAGTTTTCTCGCCGCTAACGTGTTCACTTCAAGGGAAACGTTGAAGCGTGCGGGAGGAAACGCTTGGATGGACATCGTTATAGACGCTTTGTAACGTACCCGGGGTTTCATTCTACTCGCTCCACGTGAAATATCTGTCATTGTGGCTTCTGTTTACATCAACTGTACTTACGCAAGCTTAAAATCTATAAAGTAAAAACAGTAAAAACTGCTTAATAAGTTGAAGAATATATATCAAAAGAAGTGTCACAGAAACTGATATGTGTGTTACGGTCACGTTTTATTTAATACGCATTTGGTAGAATTAATAGTTGATTGAATATGCACTACATAACGCATCTCTTAATTACTAGTTGGAAAAATAGGTAGAATTATAATGTGTAATATTATTACATATGTTTAATTTGAATCAATAACACATACTTCATTATTGTTTGATATCGTTGAGTATACAAACATATTAAATATTATCCTTCAATCATTATTATGTATACTATCTGTATTAATAATTGCCTGGTTACTTGCCGTACACTTGTTTTCTTATGAAAAACGTATATTTAAAAGTACACAGATATCACTTTAATTATATTACGGGGAAAATAGCTTTGATAGAACACATACAATAGCACTAAACCGTATTGTAATTATGTAAATCCTCCAATATGTTCCAAACGATACTTCTTGCAAGAATAATCCAAGTCATATTTAATTTCCGTACTATAAACAACGACACAACAACGATCACAAGAAATACTCGTCCGTGAAATGTGTTTGGATTCAAATAACACTTCAATGTTAAATTTTCAACATCTGTATGATATATCTACAGCGAACACAAGACTTTAAAAGAAACTATAAACACAGAATACCTGGAAGAAATTCCTCAGCTCATGTGAGGCTCTACTAGTCATTAATACATCATTGTAAAATTATCCAGCCAAATGTTTGCTAACACAGCTACGCGTATCGCATATACCTTAGAACACAGGAGTATCACTACTTCACCGGATTAAGGAAATGTTTAAATGATATGGTTCTGGCATTTTAGAAATAAGGCAATTTCTATGCAGGTTATGTGCGCGGATCTTCAAGCGTACGCAATAAGTTAGGTGGTATGTCAAAGTTCGCCCTGACGGGTTGGAAACCGATGACAGAAACAGAATGATCTACCTATCCAGGTGTTAGGGCATAGTCACATCTGATAACTAGCTAAGGCACGAAAAAAAAAAGAATAACCAAGCCGGAAAGATCAAAGGCGTCTTACCTGTAAGCTAATACCTCCTATTTCGATATATCCAGGTGTTGAGCAAGGTATGATTCAAGGTGAATCGCATTCCGACAGTTGTTCAACATATCAGAACATCCAGAACGAGTGTACGTGTGTGGTGTGTGCAAGATTAATGAAGACCGTTGTTTCTAGAGCTATACAGCTTTGATCTCCTCTCTTAACTAATGCGGGCAGGAGTGACAAACCCTATTGTAAGAAAGCAAGGTATTAAAAGCAACTTTATTGCAATGTTATAACCGAGCAAACTCAAGCGATTCGCAAACGGAATGAGGCACGTATAAAACTAGAAAGTGGGGATTTTCAAATAAACGCTGTTTATTTCCCCCCATCTATGGTAAAGTGGGCGGGGGAATAAACATCTGGAAGTCGCCCGCTATAATATTCAGACCGGGGGTATTAAACATACCCTTGTAAGCTTATAGCACGTTCGTTCCCACTGGCCGTACCACAAAAAGACAATTGAAAGTTACTTTAATTGTACATCTTGCATCTGCATATAAGCCGACACAAGATGTTTATGCATATTTTATAGCATAGGAGGTCGTTAGTGCTCGTGGGATGGCCGGTAAACGCTGAGAGGAATGGAGTTCAAAGTGTGGGGTCCCAAGTTCCTTCCTTGGTCCAATCCCCCACCCCTCCCCATCTCCGACAATTCCTCCCCCATCCTGGAACGAATGGTTTGCGTCATCTTAAAATTGGCAAAATTCTGACATTCATGTTGGTTTTAAGTTCTCTCCTCTTGGGGGTATGGCATCACGTGATTACAGAAGATGTAAAAAAATGTTATGGCCGCCTAGCGTAATGGTTACTATGGAAACGAAATAATGTTGACCTTCCTAGGATTTTTGTGTCTTTAGCTCGGCTTTGCAGTAAAGAGATGATTAAGGGAAAAGAATATTACATTATTTTCAAAGACATTCTCTTAATATTATGACCATGGGTCGATCGGGTCTCGAATGATAGTCAACTCGGCCACGTCCATTTCCAATATCCCTGAGTGATGAAAACAAAAATCTGCTTATAAAGTGTGAATCTGGGCAAATCGTAAAATCCTGATTGTAAAATTTTTATAGCTTTTTGTGATTTCCTTAACAAAGAGATAAGTCGTCTTCACCGTCTCACGTTGACTTCGCTTGGTTGGAAGGACACCCATAAAATGTGACCTTCGCACATTGAAGGCTCTCGCATCTTTACACAAGCTAATCAAATACATCCCATTTAAAGCTACATTTCCACATATTTTCTGAATTTTCATTTCACTTCACAGACATTTCATTCTCATTTGATTGTAATCAATGCCAATACGATGAAAGTTATCGTCTAGACATGCTCACCAGAGCTCAAGCCATAGCTCACATGGTTGCCTTCTGATTTTAGGTATTTGATACCATTCAATGTCAACTACAAATATGGTATCATATACCAGTTATCATTGAAAGGTAAGGAACTATATTGCTAGAGTGTGCATTGTCATGCCTCGATTGGACGTTGCGTTCATCAATCGTTCGTAGAACACTGCCTACAGTACACCTACTCCAATTGTCAATCAAAGTACATGTCCAATCTAGACTATGTAAAGATTTCATATATTGAACACTGAAAAATGTATGCTATATAGAAGTTAGTAGTCCAGTTCATAGACAATCCTATTTCAGCAACATTGTCATCTTCATCCTATTCCCCCTCCTCCTCCTCATCACCGCCACCACCACCACCATCATCATCATCATCATCATCATCAGCAGCAGCAGCAGCATCATCATCATCATCATAATCATCATCATCACCACCACCACCACCACCACATCAGTTGCCATCACGAACTATCAATTTAACGTTATGTACATCTTTGAAGCTTTCTAGCTCACGAGTCTTCATAATTGTATTAGCCTGAGTTCCGACTAGTTTCTTCTGACATGGTCTGGTTACACTGCCGTATGTAGATGATATATTATGGCCACATAACAATTATATGCTCAGTTACACATTTGGTGAAACATTTCATGCTCCTATGGTAAGAGAAGAAAGCGCCAATATTCTGTAATCGGGGTAGACAAGCCACCACCCATGCCAGTTATATATGTGTTCTAGTGTCATGCGACACCAAGGTACGCACAATGCGTCATGCCTATTCCTATAGTCTAAACTAGCCATGATACTGTGAAGAATATTCCTCTTGGTAGGTGAGCCCCATACATCACGTGACATCTCCCAGCTCACCTCTCTCTAATGGGTGGTCTCTAGAAGCTCACGAGTGATCCACACCCCAAAGAAATGATACACCTCATACAGATAACACTTACCGCTCTATGTGATACCGTCAACCATAATGAGATGATTGCCATTTTTGCCCATTAAGATGACGTTCCAGGGAGGGTTACCGTTTTGTTGACACAACGTAATGATAATAAGTGGCGTCGTTACCCACACATTAGGGTCGACCTATGGAGAATATTACATACTCATTACTATCCATTGGTATTCGTCAAGCTCAGAAGTATCCGCATTATAATACTGACGTAGTAATACGTAGTTATCAAGCGTATACATCACACATTTGAGACTATGCTTATGGTTGTAATAGTAAACGTTATTATTCATATGTAGTTTCGTACGAACTGTCAAACATCACGTTTGCGAGTGACCCTTTGGCAAACGTTATACGGTTGCGTAAATTCGACAAACAACGACCCATGTACATTGATTTTAATAACCAACAGAGTCAATGCTATGTGTATAAGTACCAGTATTTAGATTAATGTATGAGTATGTGTGCGCACGCGTTTGTACATGCGTGTCTTATACGAGGACTGTTACTTTTCATCACCATCATCTCCTTGCTAACACGCATATAGTACTGAGGATAAGAGTTACATCATTATAGTTTTACCTCCAATGTCAAGCCGTGCTCATGGATCTCTGTAGAGGGTAGACAGATGTCAAATCAGTACTGTATTAGAACAAGATATATTATAACACGCCCATCCTGGCTCCAAGATGGTTCATGACTTCCGAAAAGTTATCTGAACTTGGGACGAAGAGGATGTTCTTGGCTTCCGGTGCACTCATGTTCAGTCCTCACGCTGTAGTGATCTATTGTCAATTTCCTTCCAAATCGCCTCAACTTGTTCATGACATTTTAAAATTATCAATCATCACACCATTTTATTTACGGGGAAAGAAATCGAGCGATATGACTCAACTGAGACTTTCTTAAGAGCAATTTTCTTGAGAACAATTAGTGAGTTTCTAGTATTTCAACTAAACCGAGAAACACCCTTTGTCATTGAGAGGCAGAAGTTCACAAGTTGACGCATTTTATAGCTATTTCAGTTAGTTTGCTTCAGTCATTAATCTTCAGAACTTTCCTTTCCCTTTTCACATTGTCTAAGTTAATTTTGACTTCACACACCGGAGAGTTCTACTTCCCGCCCTGTTCGGAGCTAAATCACGCGAGACTTCTGGCGATCGATCACGGGCAGACGACACCTCACCTAGTCTCCAGCACTGAACAGCTAAGGCGAGAGATGCTCGTCACCGCTGACATAGCGGAATTACAGGCTCTTATAAGTTTGATATTGACGACCACTTTACAGTCAGTACTCACGCTACCAACAGGAAAGGGGAGATTTTGACACGGGCAGAAGCTCACGGACACACACGTCCCGTTTCCGATGGTTGACGAGATGGGGGTCTGACTTGGGAGGATGCTCCAAGCTTCGCCGATACAACTGGTAGCTGCGACTTCAAGTTCTCATTAGCAGCATTTCAGTGTATTGCAGTATGTTCAGAAGAGGAATACACATGCACTTGGCATATACCTGAAGTTGAATTTTGTCTAAATTGTCAAAATAATTAAATTAGCAATTTAAGTTCGTATGTATAATCTGAAAATAGATAGTACATGTAATAATATGCTTGTTATATTGATACCCAGTCATCAACATTGCAAGCGTGTTCTACATGCCTAGGAACACATTCGCCATTATTTACTTCTTCATCATAAATCTACGACACTGTTTGTATTCCGGGAATGTGTGATCATGTAATAATTAAACTACGAGCCAATTGAAGTCGGAACTACTTCGTAAGGCAATTGACCAAAGTAATCATTCTTCAGAGAAAAACTGGCAGAGAATTCATGATAATTTACTGTTATCAAAGATCACACTCCTGGGCAAGCAAGTTTCACATTTAACAGCCCAATATGTCTTCATTACACCAGTTGTTTATGAAAACTACCCAGGCATGCCGTCAGTTCCGTTATGAAACTCGCGACTTGCGAAGGGATATGTTCTTTACGACAAGGGGAAGACCGACCGCACGATCAATGGTGAAAGGAATGGACAGTTGCGTTAGTTCTGGTTCCTAACACCTTCATAAGTAGCGAGACAAGTCAAACTAACTAAATACAGGTGTACCGCAAATTGGAAACATATGAAGTAATAACATGTTTATTCCATTACCCATAACATGTTTCGTCTTTTAAGCCATAGCCTAAGCACAACCAGGTGTGAATTCCTCTGTCGTATTCCGTTAACATACTGTTCGTTGTACGTTCCTGTTAATAGAATCATTAACTGTATTTTCGTGTGCGTTCCATATGGAACACGTACATGACACGGATGCAGACCCCTCTCGGTCGACTTGACATAAAACATTGGAACACAATTATACAATATGTCTTATACATAAACTATATTAGATGAAGGAATTTAAATATTGTATGTTTTAAACAATAATACTATATAAATCATCGTAAAGAGAAACGACGTTTCGCCTGTTAAAACTACTTCCTCGGGTCTATACAGTAGTACCAGTTAAATTAAATACCTTAAAATATGGTATACAATACATATTTAAAAATCACCATGGTGACTCTGCTATACCTGTTAGAATCTCGGATACAGGGTATTCTTTAATATCATAATTGCTTCAATTTGTGGTATACATACAGTTAAAATGTTGACAATATTGTTTTGGGGTAGAATTCAATCTGAAGATGATGCCCTGGCTTTCTAAGATTTCAGATAGTAGCATTATCATGTTTCGAAAAATGATCCTTTCTTTCTCTAGGATGTCCTATTATTATCTTTTTTTTAATGTTTTGTCAACTCCTGTAATAACAACAAGACGTATTTCCTATTTCCTACGGTCAAACTATAAATCTAGTTAAGACGGCCCCTTATCAAGGCAAGAATGCAAATATTTTAATTAGACGAGTTTAGGAGATATAAAAATTATTCATTTGTTAAAAAATTCAAAAACAGGTCATTCTGAAGCCAAATATTAAACTCCTCAATTTTATAGCAGCTCGCGTGGAAAATTTATCTCTTTCCGTGTGATTGGTTGCTTTTTAAAACGTAATCATGCATTTAACGTAATTATTGAATAAGGGCACAGTTGTGTTCTGAACGACACGCGTCCATGGTATTTGAGTGACTAGTTTCGACAAAGGACAGGATCCATACCTTGCTCCTAGACTGTAATTGGGCTTATAGCTATAATTAAGGGGAAGGAATTAGAGGTCATGACCTCTGGATATGCAAAGGTCACGCGTGCCGTCTGCATTTTTTGTTATGAAATGCTATACTATAATTGTAAATGTTAACAATGTCTTTATTTGGCATCAGCGCCGTCACACAATACCATAGCAACGACGTATAACGTCATCGGCTGGATTAGTTTCAATCCATGTTTCCTGCTTATTCAAGGTTCAAGTAACATTTTTTGTGACGTCTACGATATTACAACAACATCGACATAGACACTCTAAGAATAAGAACAATACACATTCTGATGCAAGTAACGTAATAAGACATCATGACGTGCTATTATTGTTATGTGGATTTTTAGAAATATCATGCGTTATGTGTATATGTTCCGTGTATTCATGCTTAATTTTAAATCGTATGAGTGTAAGAGGTCTCATATGCGAGAAAAAGGGGAATAACTCGTCATTTCATAAAATGCTATCCTCATATTTGTGCGGTCTACCTCAATAAAGTTTACGAGCAATTTTATTTCTACCAGGCGTCCATTAAATACACATATACCCATAAAGAGTATATGATGCCAGTTTCAAATAAAATATTTATATTCAAGTAATTGTGCTTATTTCATGTTTTGAATGTTCATGGAACAAGGTTTTGCTATAATTTCAAGATGTTATTTCGCAATAAAAACCAACGTAGTAATGATAACAAATTGCAGAAAACGTATTTTATGACATGTCCTACTCGTTTCTGAGGGTCAGTTATGCAGCATAACACATACGCACAAGAGAACGTAACATAAATACAGTGATTAACAAGATATACGTATGGCTTTGGTATAAAGGTGTACTGAAACTGGATGTGTTCTAATTATAGTTTGAATCATACAAACACCGGTATTATTTTATTACTGCTGTTGAAGCAGGAGTATTGGACACTAACACGTTCATAACGAAAAACCTTGAACAAATTAGTATTTTAGAAATAAACAAAATATATACGGCTAAAACAAAGATATATCCGGGGTGAGAGCAGCTTATTAGGGCATTCAGTTATGTGAAAATCGCTTAAACCCATTACGCATTAATATTCTACTAGCATTAATTTCATGATTTACAGTATTATACGATACTGTGTCCATGCACATATACCTGTAGTCTATGTGTTGTCTATGTTCATTATTCTTGCAATGACAACGTTTCTGGATCTAAGGTATACCATTATAAACACGCCTAACCTTTTATGACTTATACTATGGATCCTACTAGTACAGCATATGATATTTGACAAACAAATACTTATTGTATTTCCAATTATACTAATTTCTAAATGGAATTATTGTAATACCGGTATGTAGTCCATGTAGCCAATTACGCACATTACTTGTCCAATGTGTCAAAGCCAGGTTCATGTCATTGGACACTGGCATTGTATCACGGTGACACACCTATTGAATTCGTATATTAATGATGATCATACGACCACCTTATACATTATCTACATTTAATAATGTACATGCGCTATCTTGTACTATATAACGGGAGCTATGTTCTTCTACATTGTTATTTAACGTTATAGCGAGACTTTCTGAATAAATACTTCCCAGTGGTTCCATTGAATGGGTGGTCGGGAAAACACGCGGGGGTAATAGTTGAGCAATATCTCTCAGCTGTAGGTTCCTGTTTTCACTCTATTACGGAAAAGAGCTATTTAGGCTATTTATCCCCGCCAAAGGGAATCAAGTTAAAGAAAACCCGTGGCTCAAGTCAGTCTTGCTGAGACATAAAGACAGATAACTCCTGTCAGCACAACACATTTTCTTAATTTCCCACCCATTTATTTTTCTGGGTACATAGTATCGGGTTCGACTCCCTGCTATGTCGTTGGAATATATACTGCCAGTCGGGTCACATCTATCTTGTGTTCGGATGCCCTGTCGCACTGTTGCGAGCGGCCTGAATAAATCTATCAATTACAACACACGTGTGGGCAATTGATGAGATATTGACTAAATTACTCTCGAGTTACACCGAGTCGTTTGTTTCATTCGTGTCACACGGACAGGCCAAATATTAGGAGACTTGTCTCTTGACAAAGATACAGAGGAATGGGTCATTGGAAAAGATCCTCTAATTAATATGAATGGTTCCCGTACGGCATTCTCACGTTGATTTCGGTTACTTTTGTTGCTTTTGATTGTAATTTATTAGTCCCTCAGAGATTACACGTTCAATGTTTGGTATATTACATTGCAGCATGTTAATATTGTCCTTGATCGTTGAATATGTCATTGACATTAGTGTATCTTTCTTCTATGGAATGTTGAATAACACGCACGTGTTTCATCATCAGTCCCCGCAAAGGTATGTATCCGTATTTCGTTTTTCTGATAGCATACCTGCATAGTTAGTTAATCATTATTGTAATCTACCTGTATAATTTGTTTTCCTCAACGATGAAACATTTTAATTCGTAATTGAGTATAATTATAAATATGCTTATTATTTATTTTATCATACCATTATCATTATCATATTATTGGAAATATGTAGGTCAAGAACACATGTCACGTTGACTTAGTATGAACATACCCTGTAGAACCCGGCTAGAAGCGACACATACTATTACGCATTCACATACTTATACCAATGACGAGACTTGTACACTAACAACATATAATAAGAGTACCTGAGTATTAATATAAGTTAAATATTGTCATATAAAACCATTGCTCATCAATGACTGTTCTTACAATTTTCGCCGCTAAACCTGAAATAATTCAGGCCACTTGGAATGATTACGAGTCA
>JAVCKZ010081492.1:0-11412 GCA_034780755.1 Lepetodrilus elevatus
GTGTGATTGCTTCCATGCGTCGCCGTTGTCAAGCTGTCATCAGGGTTCGTGGTGGTCAGAACTGATACTGACATTTTTCCCACCCCTATGTCACACATATGCCTGTGCAAATGTTCCATGTGGATTCCGAAAGATACTGTTTCAGACATGTATAGAATAATCCCCTTCGTATTGCGTCTTGAACTTTGTTTGCTGATGTCATGTCTACCAGGTTTGCTATTAAACTTTGAAAATCAATGTCAAGTTTCTTTTTTTGAAGAGTATATTTGGGGCCAGTAAGTTTTAAAGTTAGTTTCTATCACTGGATGTACGTACCACATCTTCTTGAATCTTCAGAAGTTTGTCCTCGTCATCCAGTAGGTCGTGAATGCTCTCATTGTATATTTCCATGTACGAGATTCTCAACAGAAATTCCTTGTTGTTTGCCTGAAACATGTGAACGATGAAGTGTGAACATGTTTTTGTGTATTTCTATTGGATGTACAACTATTATATCTGCAGTTATCTTTTTTTAGTGCAATTAGCTAGGTCACAGCTTGAAAGATTTTCATATTGACAAAAATTGTTTGAAAACATGCGAGTGATTATAACCTGTAAAGCATGTAATAAAAAGCAATCCAAGTTGACTGGTCAAAGTGAAATGCTGTTGAACTGCTGGAACATCCAGAAATACTATCTCATTTATTATTGTGAACTTCAAATTTTATTAATAAATAATATAATAATTTACAACGTACCTGTTCAATAAAGTCAAACAACTCGTCGACGGCCTGGTTGATTACACCAGGCTGTAAGTTGTTGCCAGTCATCGTGTAAGTTTTACCAGACCCGCTCTGGCCATAAGCAAATATGGTGCCTGAAATCAAAGTGACATACCCAAATTATCATTGTAGAGTAAATTGAGAAATAAATGACAACACTGAACATTAGAGAGTGAGCAAGTTATTGTTTTACGTCACAGCGGGAATCTTTCACACATACGCGATGAATATAGTAGAGAAATATAATGTCAAACAATGATTGAATAGTAGGAAACATTTGACAACATCAAATAGTAGAGAAAACATAATTGTCGAATTTCATCAAACTAAATGCTTCCTCTATATACTGCAACCAAAAGAAATTGTTCATAGTGTGACAGTGGTAAACCCGTGATCGCCGGCTGGTACTGACGGACCTAGGACGATATCTGCATAGGCGCTGCAAGTGGAGCAAATTTATATTTATAGACGTACCCAGTTTACGGAATTTGGTGATAAGCGTTAAGATGAAATGTGCATGATTATTGTATTTTTTTACGTACCTTACGTTGCCTCACGATTTATTACCAGTGAACAATGCTATACAACATAATTCACCTCTGAATCAAAACATTTAACGTTGTATTAGGATTTTTTTTTATGTTTAGTTACTATAAGACATAGACTTCTGTTAGCATACCACCGGATTTCCTAGTTTTAAATGATATTCTTCGAAATTCTAAAAATATACATGACACACTTGCAGCCGCTATTACCAGTTTACAGACAGCACATCCTATCAATATCACGTCAGAAAGGCAACATTCCTGAACACTGTTCCTGGGCCGAGATTTGTACTCCGCCAAACGTTATACCACTGCGCTACCACACGCCTCTGCTATTAATGTACAATATATCTGATAACAACAGTTACCGTTGAATCCATTAATTGAAGCCTTGACGATAGACGAACACAGCTCAGTGTAAAGTTCTTCATTCGTGTCCACCTGATCATAGGCGGAATCTGCAAAAGCAACCAGCAACATTGATTCACTTTCCACCGTAAACAAGAAAATTATCAATATTCAGAGTATGTCCCGCTCAGTGCTAAGAAGGTTGTAGCTACTACAGGTATAACATGTATAATGAGCATAGGAGTTGTGATCACTTTGTGGAATGGGACCTTGGTCTTTCTGGCATGAACATAATCAATCAGTGTTGGTAGATGTATAGCAAGATTACTTTTATAAGATATAATTCAATCTTTAAGTTTCATTACTGTAAAAGTGATAGTTAACAATGTCACCAAACAAACCATAGACAAATTCATCCGACGGCGAGTCTTTAAATGTAATGGTCTTGTCATTGGCGGTCCATAAAGTAGAGTCATAGTTTCGTATTTCACTGGAAAGACAACAACAACTGAAAGACTGATTTCACATTAATCGATCGCTGTTGACTGTATCCTATTTCTGCAATGTACCATGCAAAGTATCAATGTTCAGCATGTAAAACAAATCATATTTATATCTATCTTATCAAATTGTGCTTCCATGGTAATGGCAGGCTAGCTGATCATAAAGACAAATGCACGATAATTTTCTCGAACAATAACATAATACAAAACATTATGGGTTAAATTGACATTGATTCCTTGGGCCACGAATATTGGTTCAATGATGGATACGTTTCAGACATGTATAATCATGATACGTTTAGACTGTAGTACAAGGCTATGTTCTAGTTTGTTACACTACTGTTGAGATATCAGCCTAGTTTGTTACACTACTGTTGAGATATTAAACTTTAAGATCTTGGAATTTTGATTGATGGGTTCTTTACCCTCTAGGTTTATCAGTCACACAAACAGAGTTACAGAGTAATCATGAACATGCCTGACATGAACGGAATATTTATTTGTGACGCATTCATGAACATGGTTACCGGTATGCAGTCGAGCCTTAGCAAAGGTTACGTAGCATGTATTCATGGGCATGTTTGTACTAAAATGGCAGGCTAAACTTCAATTGAGGTAATATGCGAACATTTCCATGTCACGGTTGTAGTGTAATAACTAAAATACTAAACTTGCTTCCATGTGATACCATTTTTATTAAACTTGTGAATAGTTTTGGTATCTAACTCACTTTCGCTCATTAGATACCCAAACTAGTCACGTGTCACTCGTTTAATAAAAATGGCATCACACAGAAGCGTTTAGTATTCTCCCTGCTGAATAAAATCAAAGTGTTCTATTTCTGCATGTGATCAGGCAACTTAAGTCGCCATTAGCAGGGAGAGGGTTAACAAACATTAATTAAAAAAATAGAGGATTAGCTGCATATAATTTACATCTACATACGAGTTAGTTTTCCATACAGGTTTTCTGTTCATACGAGTGGGTTTCCATACGAGTTCACCGCATCCCTACCAGCCGATCTGCTGGTTACAAACTTACCTTTGAGTGAGTGGCCTCACTCGAACGGCGACCTTGATCTTCTTATCTTCCATGTTAGCCATCTGTCAATATCAATATTATGATGTACATTGTTAACGTACACTAATCAAGATGTGAATTAGGGGTGTCACGATTCACCGATGCATCGCGATTTTACCTCTTATATCGTGATACGCAATTCTGTATTTGTGAATCGATTCATAATTTTAATGTGAATCAATTTCTAAATACATGTTCAGATCAATTTGTTTTCATAATATTCCTGATGTTAACAGGTTATTTCCGCTCTTATTGAGTTTAAAGTTAGATTTCAGTATTTTTCACAAGGATTTTAAGTGTTTTATTAACAAAAGATATTGTTTTCAAATTTTCTCTTCATGACTGACTTATTTGTATTGGATATTTTAAGAAATAATTACCTTCATATAACATGATTACTGAAAATCTTCCCAAAGTTTAATTTTTTTTAATCGCGATAAGTATCGTATCATGGTGAGTCTGGTATCGTGAGATTGGCGAATCGTGGCATCTCTAATGTGAATTATCAATATAATGTTCTTATACCCCTCTTCCGGTCTCGTTGCCATGGTTTCTTTTGTTCTAAGTGTCAGCAGTAAGCCCATAGAGCGTCTGAAAAATACCCAGTGTCCCTCCCCCAGGCCAGGAGTTAATATTATTGATAGTCGATAAATATAGCTTTCCCACCCTAATTGAGACCTTGCATGTGACGTCAATCAATACGTCACACAGCATTGCGGGTGGCAAGACAATGGGATTTTCCGCCGTTGCTCACGTCATCACATTGTTTTCTGCCACCCAATGATTGTTCCGTGCAAGGCCTCAATTGGGACGGTTAGGACAACATATTACAAATATGGCTACTAATGAATCGTGATGTTTACCGAAATAATGCAGGATATTGCATATTTGAGTACCCAATTATCAAAGAGATTGTTGAACACAGGTCGGTTAGGGTTATCGATACATTTATTTTTTCAGAAATGACATAGACTTTACATTTAAATTGTACTGGGCTTACTATCGCCCAGGACCTATTATCGCCTGTAGGCTATGTCCTGTATCCCCGAGTATCCGAAGTTAGTGACCCTAAGCACAACTCGATGTTTAAAATATTAATTAAATGCAAAGTTACACGAACTTATGATAGTAACGAAGTTATGATGCTCGACCATACTCGGAAGGGTGGGCATGTGGGTATCGATGACAGTTTACATCCACACTTTCCTCGGTATATAGGTCAATATCCCAACAGTGTTGGCCGTAATGCCCTACGACCAAAACTGTAGGGATATTGACCGATAACCGATGTGGATGTAACTTACTAAAATACAACTTGATCTACGATGATCAGCGATGACGAAACTAAGTCAGTAAGCTGGTAAGTGCGCGAAAAAGTTGTTTTTTTACAGCCGATTCATCTTACGAGGTCGTTTTCAATGCTTTTAATAATTTGTATATAAATAATCGAAACACTACACGTAGTTGTATTTATATTTATAAACTTGATCCATACCAATCCAGTCTTCTAACCTGACAGACAGTGGTCAGGTAAGACAGTCTTCGTTGAATGTTTTGAAAATACCTCTGAATGACGATTTATATAAACAGCACCCTGATTGGATAATCTGCAAAATGTTGTATTTCAGCGAACGGGTTATCGCTGAAAACATCCTAGCGAAGCTTACGTAAAATGATGCCCGCAGGGCCCATTGTTAGGGAACTCGGACACAGCGAGAAGTGTTTCTTTACGATAAAATGTCAGTTTCTTGACGAGCAGTGCCAGTTTCTTTTCTATATATATATCAGGGGCGGATCCAGACTTTTAGGTTAGGGGGGGCTCAAGGTGTATTTTAGAGGGGGCTCATAATTTCACCATACATGTTTATTGAACAACATTGACTGGCACCGGAGAAATCCTTTAATTACTTTGACATCAATCAGGATCGAACTCATTTCAAACTGCTTGAGGTAATGATCGAATACATGTATTATGGTTAGAACGGCTAAAAGGTATCAAGGCTCTAAACGTTTTTGAGAAGCAGTCATAAAATGCACGTGCTGCTTCGCGGATCGTTCGTGGAAAGCTCTTTGTGCCAAGCATGCAGTTTGAACGAGACATCCTCTGAAATGCATGGTCTGCTAACTTATAACACACGTCAAAGAAAGAATTACCATACCTTCCAAAGATGTAGCTGCCTTATAAGATGTATCTGCGCATAAAGTTGGTAAATAATATGTCCAAGATGTAGGCCAACATATAGGCCTAATGCAATGATATTTACAATAATACAATTGCTCGTTGTTACGTATTATTGTCGATACACTAAATACACTGTCGCGGTCACGTTTTATAAATATTTACTTTAGTGCCATACGCACTTAGAAATATAAATCAAAGTTTACAATATATTGGTTGATATGAGTTTCTTTTTATCGTCATGCTTACTTTGCATCGCATACTAACGACATGTGAAAGCAAGATAACGTCGCGACATTGTTTAGTTAATGCGTTTACGTTGTAAAAGTTGCGTATTGTTTGCGTTGGTGGCAAATTCTATAGTTTTATATAAACAGAAGGCGCAACAGTTCGATGAATATATTTGCTAACGTGCTCGATGATTATTGATGTCAAAATGTAATGAAAAATTGCGACATTTCCTGCCTTTAATAACTGTGGATTTCAGCAATGATCGTTAAATTTGACATGGTGCATACTGTTTTCTAATACATAATAAGGGCCCGGTCACACTAAGCACGACAACGATGACGATATTTCTTTTGGAGAAATCATTATAAATCTGACCGCACACTAGCGATTTCAGTCGCCGACGCGTCGTATTTCGATCGCCTAGTGTGCGGTGCTCCAAATATCAAAACATGCTAGATATTGTGCGATCGGTCGGCGAGACTAAAAATGACAGTCTCCGTCCACCGCACATTTGCGGACACATAATCGGCGACGGAAATCGCTAGTGTCCGGCCAGCATAAGGCAAACTGTAGTAGGCAAACTGTCCACACTGCAACCATATAACTATATTTCGTTCGTATTCGACCGTTACGGTGAAACAAAATTAGATACGTTGTTTATTGTTCTTGTTATCGTTATCGTACTAGGTATAACCGTAGCGTAGGGATGAGGATGCACTGACCATTACAACATTTTAGAGGATGACCCACGCATACAATCAACATTCACTCACTTATGGGCAATTCGTCAACTGAGAACCACGTTGTTCTAAGTTCATCTTTCGAAAGAAATGAGTTAGGCTGATTTTCTAATATTAAGATAATCTCAGTGACATTTCCCAAAAGTTTTAAATCAAAATTCCAATTGTAAATGAGTTTTTTTTCGAGAAATCTATTGGTTCTATCTCCACTATTTAATAGAGATTTCTGAAGTTAATTCAAATGCGTTTTACACAAACCGGTAATGAATGGTTCTCAGATGAAGAAGTACTAAGCAGATATGCTTATACAGTATACCTCGCATATAACTACCCCTTGTCAATGACGTTTCGTATCAATCTTTCGATTTTTAATGATTTTGACATTTTCTTTTAAATTGCTACTTCAGAGTGAGTATGGCTCTCGTACAGATAAGAGAGCTCCTTGAAACGATACCCAGTAGCTTTGTTTGACATATCAATTCATTTTAGCAACGAATAATTTTCACAAAGCAACAAGAACAACCAATTACCAAACCAACACAACAAACGGTAGCTTACTGTCCAATGACAACATAATGTTAAGACATCGCTAGTAGTACCGCTAGTACTAGTATATCGCTAGTAGTATATCTAGTAGTTTCACTAGTAGTATCGCTAGTAGTATAACAACCAATTACCAAACCAACAAACCAACAAATGGTAGCTTACCGCTAGTACTAGTATATCGCTAGTAGTATCACTAGTAGTATCGCTAGTAGTATCACTAGTAGTATCACTAGTAGCATAGGTATATATATGGCGTGCCAGCAGTGGCTAGTTGACCACACGGTGGCTATAGTTGACCACACACGTTAGAAGATAATTTTAAACATACTCTGCTTTCATTTAGCCCTAAGTGCCTTCCTAGCGCTATCTGCTGACTATGCGCTACTTTAGTTATGGACATGGTCACTGGAACGAAAGCAGCTTATATGGTCAGTAGGGAACGTTAGATGAAACTCGGGGTTATACTTGCATGTGTTCTAAGTACCATCGGTTATCAAATGCGCTCTAATTAAAACTTGAGACATCACATTGAAAAAAAACTTTAACGTGTTTTTTTTTTTCCAATTTGAGAGTACATGCAGTTCACGTCGGCTCAATATCATTGCATGTTAACACTGCCTTTGGTAAATTAATATTGGAAATCAATGTCGATAGTGATCAAGACAAATGTCACCATGCCATATAGCATATGTCAACTTCACCGTCGGTACCCAAAGAGGCTCTACACCAATGGTAGACTGTTGGTTTCACTACAATAATATTTTATTTGAACAAGTCGATTTTATAACATAAAATTTGGCAGTGTGGACAATACATAACATAGCAAAATTAAGATCATCCTTGCATAAGTCAATAGACACTCAAAGGGAGTATTAGACATGTTTATGCACTTATCTTTCCATGATAAATATGCTTAGGCCCCCATATTATCCAAATTTGTTTTTATGAAAATTACGTTTAATTTTCTAAGTAATCATACGTATCCTCTGATATTGGTGAACGCCATTCTGACACTGTCGTCAGTTGTTATGCGCGAATTCCCTCCCAATGTCCCCTAATGATTCGTGTTCACAATGAATTGGAGGTCTTCCGGAAAGGTTGAAAAAGCGGGTCTCTATATTTAGAGCAAAACATTGTTATATTTAGAACAGAGCACTGTCGATAAAGCGGCTTCTTATTATGTTATCCACCCTAACTCCAACCACCTACCCCACACCACCCCCACCACCAATATGTCTTCCTAATTTACGAATATGATGCAGAAAAAAATAATAATTGGAAATCTACAAAAGATATATTTAAAAAAAGCATAAGAAATAAAAAATAAACTAATAATAATAATAATAATAATAGTAATACTAATACTAATACTACTACTAATAATAATAGTAATAAATAATAGTAATAATAATAATAATAATAATAATAATAATAATAATAATAATAAAATAATAATAATAATGCATGCATATATTGGTACTTTAATACTAACACTGTTCAAAGTAATGCATGCAAATATTGGCACATTTGAATAATGAACACTGTTCAAAGTCTTGCCATAAATGCCTACCTGCCGTCTCGCTATACTGGAGATATCCCCTCTCTGCCACGTTATTCGCCCAGGTTTGTGCCTCCTTCAGTAACTCTTCAGACTGGCACAAATCCGGACTTCCATGGCACATTCGAAAAGAGTTGTGTCCCCTGATCATTTCTCGTCGAAACTGACTGAAGTCTGAAATGTAGACAGAAAATGTTTTTGTTCAAGTTGCTTAGCATGACTGTGTCGCCGTGTAAATGTAGTGTCAGTTATTGATATGATGTGCTGCATAAACATTGAATACATTCCTAGTTTAACAATCAAATTTAGAAACAGACAGACAAACGGTTAGGTAGGTTAGTAGGTTAGCCTAAAATACATTTAGGCTAGGGCCTACATAGTTAGTTTTGCGCTTTATTCATTACAATTGCATTACTTATACATTGCTACTTTTGAGACATATACAATAGAGGTAGCCTAGATAAAAACGTGCATATAGGGCCTCCATGATACGTATCACATGTAGGCCCATTATTTTATAGTACGAATTTGAACTTCCCACATTTTGATTTTCTCAGAATACGAATGATTATTAGGCCTATATCTGAATTTATAATTATTAAGAAACCATTAAAGATTAGGAAAAGCGGCCTTCCTAGCGAGATGTCTTGCATGTTAATATCAATAGCGGATTCCGACGTAAACGCTTATTGGAAGTTTATTTAGATACGGTAATTCTACATTTACCGTGCTAGCATAGTACGTAATCATCAACACATACCGGTAGGTATTACTGATTATAATAAATTGACTAGAACTAATTTCACGGAAAATAATGTTCAGAAAACTCTTTTGATCAAATCGAAATCTCCTCCACGATAATTCGTAAAAGATTAAATCAATACATTACGTTTTCAGACAACCACATCATGTAAAGTATTAGACTATGAATCAATAACAAACACACCTATATACATTTTAGTTTGAGATTATTGAAATTTAAAGTCATTTAATTATTGAAACACACTTCTGGTGATATATATTGATAGTCTGAATACTATTATAACGCTGATGTCATGATTTATTTACAGTAGTTGACGTCATTCACGGGATCGTCCAACACCTATACATTACTAACGGTAGTGGTGGTCCCAATATTTACATAAATAAGATGCCAGTGTGTCATAATTTGACAAGTGTTAAAAATGTTAAAGATTATGAAAGCATGAGTCATTTTATATTGCACATATAACATTAATCCCAATCTTAGTACATTCTTAGTGCATGCATACTATAGGGCTACATTCCGTATACAAATAATGATATTTCTGCATTTACCATGTCATGAATACTATATATAATATATATAATAATAAGTGTTCTTTTCCATACTTAGCTGAATACTTTAATGAAAGGACAATCAATTATTTTGAAGATGCAGCTTATATTACTATGGGCTTTTAAACATTCATTTGGCAATTGTTCCAAAGAAAGGTAAAGCAAGTACAGAATCGTCTGGCATCGACCGATTCCAAAGGAACTCAATTTGCAAATGCAGTGCAGTGCAGCATGCCCTATTTCAAATGTTAAAAAAAAAATCGATCAGAAAATTTGAGATGCTCTTTAAGACAAATTTGTTCAATTCTCCGATCTGAGAGTTTCATCGGAGACAAGCCGTAATACACTGTAATGGTGAACTTCCTCACTTGGTTTGGGCCAAGAAAAAATGTAATCAAAGAGTGTGACCTTTGGCAGTTCAGATCCTGAGGCTTGTAGTTGAGTACTTTGAAGTCTAAATTGGCAGCTGACTATACCTTGTAAAAATACCCATGGACAGTGCTATTTAAAATGGTATTGGTATAAGGTCGTGATAGCCTTGAGGAAGACTTTCGTGAGGGATTTAGAGTTGGTGAGTGGTGTTTGCAAAGAGGGTGCTGGCAAGGTTTGGGGTAGAGGGGTTGTCATAGGGTTCAGGGTTCAGGGTTCACTGAGGCATATGGCTACCACATCCTCGAAACACGGACTACTATTCCGCACTTAACATAATTTAAGCCAATGTTTGACGTATTTAACAGTAAATTAAACTTTATTCCACATACCAGGGCCCCTATTCTCGAAACCTCTTAAGATCTCCTTAGCTTAAAGAACGTGAATAGCTCATGCTATAGGTATTCTTAAGATAAGGTTAAGAACGTTCTTAGCTAAGACGATCGTAAGAACGTTTCGAGAATAGGGCCCCAGAAACTTAAATGGTTTTAATGTTTAAAGCCTATGTTATACAATCTCCATTTCACCATTTGGTACCAAACGGAGTGGTGATATGAAAACACTTCACAATTTAGGTATCGCGTTGGTCCGCTCCAAGCTAGACAGCGATGCCATCATGTCCGTCGCCCATGGTATTGCAATTAAGAGCTGCTTCAAAAATAGTGGATACAGTCAATTATCACAAGGACATCTCCTCGCCCTGGGAGATGTCCTGTCTGTTACAATGGCTCATTGTATATGGAGGCTGGCGAACCTTCTAATGCCACAAGCGTATAAAGCTTTCACTGCAATTCATTGCCAATCTAAACTGAAATCCCTCTAATCCTGAACATTAATTTGCTTTCCAGCCTTTCGAAACCGTGAAAATATTTTACTTCGTTTGAACTTCTGTATCACGTTCATTATACTTGTGGGTATCCGTATGAACTAATAGTAGTATACCAATACAAAGCAATACAGCATACATGAATTGGGATAACTGTAAATGTGGTATATAATTTCAAGGGCGGATCCAGACTTTCAGGTTAAGGGGGTGGGGGGGTGGGAGGGGGGCTCAAAGTGTATTTTAGAGGTGGCTCATCATTTCATCATAATACAAAATACATGTTTATTGAACAAAATTGTCCAATTCTAGGGGGGGGGGGCGCCAGCCGGGTGAGGGGCGCGGGGGGGGG
>JAVCKZ010081503.1:0-12629 GCA_034780755.1 Lepetodrilus elevatus
TGAATGTATTTTGCAGTTGTAGCTAAGAACTAGTCCCAAACGACCATAAATATCTGTGATATTATGCCTTTAATGTACTTTTATTTAAAATATATTCTGTAAAATAAAAAATAAAGAAAAGTTATAATACAATTAGAAAATAAGAATATAAATGCAGTCAAATTACCACAGTGTACACTCAATAGTAAATACATACACACACGTGCAAACTTTACACATGCTTGCGAAAGTATATTTGCTAAGCGTTCACATGACTAGTGTATACAACGAAGATTGCATGAGTATACACTAATTCCATCTACTGACTCATATGATACACTGAAGGTGTACCTCTAACTTCTAAATATAGGTGGTGTTCCATTGACAGTCTTGGACGCACATTCTGGACAGGTGGCTCCTTCTTTCTAACGTTTCTGTCTGTATTTCTGTCCGACGCATGCGCAGTTACACTATGCCGTGTTGATCCTTGGTAACTGCGCATGTATCGGACATAAAGTACATAAATAACAGCTAGAAAGAGGCAGCCTCCTGTCCAGAATGTGCGTCCAAGAATGTCAATGGAACACCACCATAGTATTTCCAATCGAATTTTGTCATGAAAAGAACATACTGTTCTATTGCATGATTAGATCTTTTGTAGTAATGTTCCGTACATTCAAGGCATGCTGAGTGCATCGATTATTCATCAAGGATTCACCATAATTATTACGGTATATGAGATAAATTATATTGTTTAATATGTTCGGTTTCCTCACACTGGCTATGCCTTCAAATTATTGTTGTCGTTAACTACGTAAGAAAACCCACAGCTACGCCATGTTCGATTACATCAGTCCTTGGTGATGACATTGTAGGCCTATTATGATTGGCTTTTAACATACATCATTATATCATCACTTACAATATATAATGGGATTCTATATTATAATGGGGCGCATTTGGATGATTTTAAAATCTTAGAATCAAATTCCACGGGGAAATAGCTGGCATTAGAAACCGAACACCTGGGTATCATTTCTCGAAGCTCTCTTATCCGCTAAGTGACCATAGCACTCTCTTTGCCGATAGCTAATACATTACTAAGAGAGTGCTATGGTCCCTTAGCGGCTAAGAGAGCTTTGAGAAACGACACCCAGGATTTAGTAATAGTACAGACATCAAACAAACTCGCATAAAACATTAACATTTATCTAAAGAAAAATAGTCAGGAAAATGCATATTTTCTACATAAAAATAATGTATACACAACCTGAAATACTGTATACAAAATCTGAAATAATGTATACAAAATCTCAACTACTGTATACAAAATCTGAAATACTGTATACACAATCTGAAATACTGTATACAAAATCTGATGAACACTACGATCAGAATGGAAGGAAAATAAATATTATCGCAGTTGGAAATTTGACCAGTAAGTGAACACGCATACTGCTTTATACAGTGTTGTTATTATCACAGCACGTGCTACGGACAATGGCCGTGAAGATATAGTCAGTCTACACGTAGTTTATATTCACACTTCCACAAGTATATAACGACTCCGACTGGCATTGTCATTGGAACGTATGGCCACGTGTTATTTGCATGCATATGCAGAGATGTATCCTGTATGTAGCGATGGGAAGACTTTGTTGACCATTTCAATATGCAATTGAAATAAAATAGCAATATCCTTTAATTTAGTAACGTCCTTTGAGTTCAACTTTCAATTTTAAAATAATGGAACCTGGACGGTTTATCGTGAAGATACAGATCGTTTCTCTGTCGTGTTTGCACCGATCCTGGTGGAACATTGAGACATATACTACTTGAATGTACATGACCGGAAATCAATGTTATACGTCGTCACTGTACACAAACCCTGTCCAACGTAGCGCGGACATGTTTGCGTCGTCTCACCAAAGATATATATATCTCAACAATCTCAACAATCTACAGTGTATCCTGGTTGTCCTCTTCAAAAACCTTAATTGGTTTCCCAAATCCCAAACAATGTGCATAGTATCGCTACTCTTCTTTCTCTTCGTGATGCTCTGTGATAAACACACTCTTTCCACTTCCGGCGCTTGCGCTGTGGAGCTGCGCACGAACCTCGTCCGTTCTGACGAGACGACTGACGTTAGTTCTCAGTTCCAGTACGTTGGTGATGCCGCGGGGTTTGCAGATGAGCGAGCGGTCGTTCTTTATTATCACCGGAAGTATGCCGTGTTCCTCGTCGGTTTCCAGTATGATATCCGGTTTGTTCGTCTTGCCGTCTTTCCCTCTGTCGGCTACTCGTTGCTGGGAATCACTGGCTCGGTTCTGTTTTAACCACTTGGGTTCACTGACGATGGGGAAAGGGTCAACCTGCAAACATGAATATATTTGAGAAATTAATTAATGTTAAAAAAACACAATTATTTTATTGTAATTTTAATCCATCATGGATTAAAATGACAATACAATAAAAAATATATAATTAGGTTTTTATATAGATCTATTGAATCTTGAAATTTAATTGTTGTCAACCACTGTTCAATTTATTCAAATCTAACTTAACTGTTGCGCATATATAGGTTCATACACCGTTGTAGTATCTCTATTTGCCTACGTGTATCATATTTCACGGACCTCTTACCTCTAGCGCGTAAAACCGGATCTCACGCTAGTTTTATTCTTCATCATTGTTAGTCATACGGCCCTCGAAACTGACCATATATACCCCTATATACTTACATACGACCGGGTGTTTTTCTGGGTGAGTCTTCCCGTCTTCTCGTCGGCGTCATCGTCAAATCCCGGCCATCTTGCCCAACCACTCGTGCCCTTGACGGTAGCGGGGAGGTGGGCGATACCGAAGCCGGCCTGTTCCAGCTCCACCGTTCTAAGCACGCTCTTCTTGTAGGAATTCCAGATAGTGTCCTTGAACACCTTCTCGCATATCTCGGCATTGTTCGGGAATCTACGGAAATAATGCTCAATTTGAATTGATCCATCAACATATGCATTTACAGAGTGCCGTTAATGTACTTACTCCATTGGGGGTATGCTATTCTTTTAGGTACTCCATTGGGGATATACTCTTTTTTTTAGGTACTCCATTGGGGGTGTACTATTGTTTTAGGTACTTACTCCATTGGGATATACTCTTTTTTGAGGTACTTACTCCATTGGGGTATACTCCTTCTTAAGGTAGTCCTCCACCGCCCTACGAGGGCACATTCTCTTGAAGGTTCGTACAGCCACCCTCAGAACCTTCACGCCCTCGCTCTGTAGCGAGATGGCTTCGATGGAAGACGATGGTTCAAGAGACAAAATACGCAGATCCTGGAAACGGACATCCGGAGTTTAAAGTGCCGTAATTTCGATCTACTTTCATTAACGTTTTATTTTTAATTACTAATTCTTAATTACTCATTACCAGGACAAACAGCACATGTAGAAGTAATAATACATTAAAAAGAAAGAACAATTGTAAACAATCAAGATGTTTTATAACTATGATAGAATCCACACCATTTTAAGATTGGATATTAACATTTTATAATTCTCAGCGTCTTTTATAAACTTTCTTTGTATATAAATCAAAGCGTCTGAATTATATATAAACACCGTAGGCCTATACGTATAAGCTGCTCACGGAGTTTTCTTTCTCTCTGATGGCGCCGACGCAGGCCTGTTTACTTTTGATGATCCGGTCTTCGTTCTCCGGACGCCGGTAGTGCAGTTCCTTGTCCATCATTCCATGGGCTGTCATGTCAAACATGTCAGACACGTTGAATTGTTTCAGTAGTGATATCCGTCCCTACAAAGACAACGTACACCACCTTAAGGCTCCGATACAATCCAATCTGTGTTGTTGGACGTGTGTCAATATAACACCAAATAACATGGCACCATCATATCTCTGTGCATCCACCCTACTTGTTACAAGGCATTACAATGCGTTACAAGTTACACCCGTTTTGATACCGTTTACATTTTATATGTATGTACAACTTTGTGAGACTTTAATACTTCCTCTCTGTCTCTGCATCTTTCTCTTTCTCCCTCCCTCTCTCGGTGTCTCTGTATGTCTGTCTGTCTCTCTCTCTCTCTCTTCCTGTATATCTCTCTCCTTCTCTCTTTCTCTCTATTTCTCTCTCTCTTCCTTCCTATATCTCTCTCATATCTCTTTCTCTCTCTCTCTCTCGCTCTCTCTCCCTATTTCGCTCTCTCTCTCCCTCTCTCCCCTCTCTCCCTCTCTCTCTCGCTCTCTCTCTCTCCCCCCTCTCTCTCTCTCTGCTTTCCAAATCACACTACAAACTATTCAACAATGGAATCACATCTTTCTACACTGAGGCCCCTTTTCAGAATGATCTCACAACACATAATAGTAAATAATACGTTCTCATGGGATTAAACCAGTCCTATCGCCTCGTAACAAATGTTTCACTACGACGTCACAGGTCTCGTTCCCTCCTAAATCGACACCTAACTTTAATAAGTGATATACTGTGTCATAAAGTTAGGAGCTCCTAAATTTAGTATGTCGTTGTGAAACAGGTGCCAGGTCACCAAAGATACTTATAAATGAATCCTTTACAATACATTTAATATTAATATTATCCACACGTCTGCAGATTCGTGAAGAGTATCTAGAGGCTGTACAGTAGACGTCTGGAAATTATTCGTTATTAAAATAACATAAAACTAAATACGTTTACATGTTCAAAACGGCTACCGGCCCTTAAGGAATGTAATGCTGTTGAGGATAGTATATGAACTGGTAGTAAAAGACACACCGTACCTTCATGACGAAGTAGATATAGTTGGACTTTGACCAGTCTGTCTCAATGGGCCGACCGTGAGGAATGTACATGACTTGAGAATTGAAACACAGACTTTCGAACTGTTCCGGATCCCAGTCCCGGAAGATCGGGAATCTCCTGAGAACAAAACAATCGTATAATACATACATTAAACATATAGATATATGTCAAGAAATATATCAATTCAACGTACTGGTCGTATTAACTGTCTTGTAAATGATTATAAGAAGCATACGACTTGATGTTGGTATTCTCTGACATATGCTACAATGCCTCATGACATCAACCACTGATTCACTGGGAGTTTCAGAGGAGACGCTTTCGGAGGCGCTTTAAGTATTATGGATAACTCGGATTTATCATATTATTAAAAAATAAGCCATGGTCATGAAGAATTCCCAAGTAAACTGCTTGTGTAAGTTAACATTGTAAGAGGACGTGACTCATAAGAACCAGTCGATACATTTCAGAGGTTGTGATTTCGGAGACACTTTAACTCTCTCCATGCGGAAGGCAACCGGATACGCTCTAAAGAGCAGTGTCTGTGCCTAGTCCATGCAGCAGGGAGAGGGTTAAGTGTTCCTGCTATAAGTCTCGGAATTATTATAGAAGCTCTAGATCTAGAGGCGATGATATTTTTTTGAATTATCAAGACAGATTATTGTGAACGTCATGATTGATGAATCAAACCCGTACTTCGCAAACTTCATCTTTTGTGACAGTTCGTCCTTGAAGATCCCCGGACAAACGTCCATGAACGTGGTCTTGTCTATCTGGAAGAGCTCCGTGGGTTCCCGGCAGATGACACAAGCGGACCTCTCACCGTCTCCCATTAGAGCGATCTCCTGAACACAACGACAGAACGATGATAGGGTGTGTTCTATTCCCCTGACCCGAACTTGTGTTCTATTCCCCTGACCAGGACTTGCGCTCTATTGCCCTGACCCGAACTTGCGCTCTATTCCCCTGACCCGGACACGCTCTATTCCCCTGACCCGGACGCGTTATATTCCCCCGACCCGGACTTGCGCTCTATTCCTCTGACCCGGACTTGCGCTCTATTTCCCTGACCCGGACTTGCGCTCTATTGCCCTGACCCGGACTTGCGCTCTATTTCCCCTGACCCGGACTTGCGCTCTATTGCCCTGACCCTGACTTGCGCTCTATTGCCCTGACCCTGACTTGCGCTCTATTCCCCTGACCCTGACTTGCGCTCTATTCCCCTGACCCGGACGCGTTCTATTCCCCCGACCCGGACTTGCGCTTTATTGCCCTGATCCGGACTTGCGCTCTATTCCAATGACCCGGACTTGCGCTCTATTCCAATGACCCGGACTTGCGCTCTATTCCAGTGACCCGGACTTACGCTCTATTGCCCTGACTCGGACCCAATCCTCGGCAATCTGATTGCAGCGAATTGGGTCCGGGGAATAGACCGCAAGTCCGGGTCCGGTTACGGATCCGGGGAATAGACCACATCATAGAATGACGACTCGGCAAACATTAATCACATGATGGAAACACTGTATCTTAATGGTATCAGAACAACGGAATACGTAACAGTCCACAGTTTGTTCGCATACTATGGAAATTACAATTAAGATATCGAGGTCAATTGACCTAGACTACATCTTTCACCACACACAGAATCCCGGCGGTCATCAATTGAACACTAGCCCTGCTTATGACGGGGTCCCGTGCAATTGATACAAAATACCATTGATGGAGTTAAGCGAGTCAACTCCGTGCCAACCATTGTCCGAGACGAAAGCCGATGAACTATTTCTGTACATTAAGCAGCTCTTGGTTCACTGACATTTGAAACACTGGCCCGTATCTTTAGTTGGGCCGACACAAAGAATGTAAGAGGCCGACCTGTATATGATGTGTATATGCGTTCTTTTATATCTATAGACAAATACATAGTCATTCATTTAAAAAAGGTTTGTAACTACCCATCATAGTTATTGCATTAACTTGCATGAATTAATATCTAAATAATTACAATACTACGGGAACAGGGCGTACATCTACAACTAAATTACTAACTCAGCAATGTAAATAATTAATAATAGTATGCTTTCATCAAAGTATTTTCTTTATAAAAGTCAATATACGCTCTTCGATGTAATTATTCTCTCAGTAAACAAAACATTAGCACTGCACTTTTACTCAAAATATACGATAAATAAATTACTTCGAAAGTATGTTTTATTTTCATGTACTATTTTGGCAAGATGCTAGATTTAATAATAATATACTTACATCGACGCGAAGCAAGGTAGATACCTACTAGTGCAATGCACCAGCACTGTACGCTAGATCAATGCCCATATATTTGACTAATACATTTTCTCTTAATTACTGCTTTCATAAAATATTAACATCAATTGACATGCCTGCCTGACAGATTCTGTATTTAGGACGATAAACGTGTCAAATTCCGAACATAGACTTACGAGTTGATTGAGCTTGTTTTTTTAGATACTGACGAAAGTGAGGATATAGAATCGAGACGGATATATGAATACTTAATGTATTATAACACAGTGGTACGATATATAGCGTGACTGACGTACTACTAAGCCTTAAAAAACTGCACCGGAAACGTGAAGCATCATGGGAAATGTTGATTGATTATACGACCGAGTGGCAGAAAGCCGCGGAGGAATGAAATCGCGTTTGTGTATGATAACTGTTTCCTGAGCAGTGATATGACCGCTACGGTGATAATTAAACAAAGTGCATATAAATGGAACGAAAATGATGTTGTTGGCTTAGAAATGAAATGTTACAATATACTAAGAGCACGTTACATTTATATGCACCAAAAATAATTTTTATATTTTTTTTATATTGTGTAATTACTTCACATAGATCTAGTTATTTACTTTGTTATGTATTCAGTATTCACCTGTTTGACTCACCCCAAATGATTCCCCGTGTCTGATGATGTTTTCTGTGGTTGTGGTGACCGTTCCGGTGGTGGGATCCTCAATGTCAATCTGGATGAACACTGACCCTGAGTAGATGAAGTAGAAATCTTGTCCGTAGTGACCCTGACGTAATATAACTCTTCCTTTGTCACATCTGCAACATTAGAACATCTGTAACAACACTAGCGCATCTGCAACATTAGAACATTTGTAACAACACTAGAGCATCTGCAACATTAGAACATTTGTAACAACACTAGAGCATCTGTAACATTAGAACATCTGTAACAACACTAGAGCATCTGTAACATTAGAACATTTGTAACATTAGAACATCTGTAACAACACTAGAGCATCTGTAATATTAGAATATCTGTAACAACACTATTATAACATATGTAACAACACTAGATTATTTGTAATATTAGAATATCTGTAACAACACTATTATAACATATGTAACAACACTAGATTATTTGTAATATTAGAACATCTGTAACAACACTAGAGTATCTGTAATATTAGAATATCTGTAACAACACTAGATCATATGTAATATTATAACATATGTAACAACACTAGTGTATATGTAATATTAGAACATCTGTAACAACACTAGATTATCTGTAATAGTAGAATATCTGTAACAACACTAGATCATATGTAATATTATAACATATGTAACAACACTAGGGTATATGTAATATTAGAATATCTGTAACAACACTAGATCATATGTAATATTATAACATATGTAACAACACTAGATTATTTGTAATATTAGAACATCTGTAACAACACTAGATTATCTGTAGTATTAGAACATATGTAACAACACTAGATTATCTGTAATATTAGAACATATGTAACAACACTAGATTAACTGTAGTATTAGAACATATGTAACAACACTAGATCATATGTAATATTATAACATCTGTAACAACACTAGATCGTATGTAATATTAGAACATCTGTAACAACACTAGATCATATGTAATATTATAACATATGTAACACCACTAGATTATCTGTAATATTATAACATATGTAACAACACTAGATCATATGTAATATTATAACATATGTAACAACACTAAAGTATCTGTAATATTAGAACATATGGAACAACACTAGAGTATCTGTAATATTAGAATTATGTCTGGAACACCACTATAAAAGAAAGAATTATTGTCTACGCTTACTTTAATGAACTAGCGGATTCAATGTAGCTTATATAATTAAATAGATGATTTTACGTCACTTTGTATGATAATGGTGGGTACGTAAAATAACTCATTTATATTTACAGAGCATCACCGAGACACAGTGCAGTGCTTACTCAGCCGTCCCCGGATGTTAAATAGGCAAAATGGATGGATACAGTGCAGAATATGATCGTTAGCGAGTTGGGATTTTACACAGCAACAAATGATGAATCATCGACCATACATGAAAAATAAATCATTTTAGGTAGGATTTTCTTTTTCATTTATACTGGTGGAATTTTCTTTTAATGTTGCTACACCTAATCCTGTATATAATTTCAGTGATATAGTGGCGGTCTGTTTATTGTGGGTTGTGAACACTGGACAACTGTGTGACCTACTGCGTATATCTGACGACTTGGCACATCTTCATGCGCATGTCCTCCGTAAACTTTTCCTTGAAGCTGCGCATGCCCAAGAGTAATTTATGCAGTCGTATGATGTCTTCTTCCGCCCGGTCTGCAGGCCGTTTGATCGTCACCGCCTGTGCCCAGAGCGGGACCCGAGACGTCTGAAAATAGTCCATCATTTTATAATTAGTTTGGTCTTCAGATCACACTGATAGCCACTAGAAATCTCCGAACGTGTCTCCACGTAATGCGGTGCAGCTACAAGCCACTCATTTTGATTGGTCAGTGCCAACGCAGGTTTACTGCAATACTATTCATAGTGCGCTACACGTGTTGCATGTTCGTTAATGTAAATAATCTCGAATGACACGCTATTATTATTAATAATAATAATAATAATAATAATAATAGGCCACTTATTACGCGCCAAATCCACTCCCTAAGGCATACTCTAAGCGCCACATTATTATCCCCGGTCAATGGATCATTGTACACTCAGTGTACATGCAGATATAAGATATTGGTTTGTAAAAGCCTCTCAGATGCACCACTTAAAAAAATAATTAAAAGATCATGGCTTACGGACATCACACAGAAAATGTAGGAAGGGGGAAAGCATGCTCATAGCGCTACAATGGAGCAATGTACACTCATTTCACCTTCTCAACTCCCTGGGGAATATACATACCGCGCGTTTCCTGGAGAACCAGGACTTGTCAAAGAAGAGCTGCTGACTGGGGTCCTCACCCACACTAGGGCCGGCGATGTTGATGTAGTACATCTCCGAGATGGGCGTCTGCTCCGTCTTCCTCATCGACAACTTCTGCATGTCCAGCGCCAGCTTTACTACAGCTTTGATGACGCGTGCGTACCAGATGAACGTCCTTGTCCTCTACGAAACATACATAAATTGTGCTTTTTATGATAAAATCCTGAAACTTAGTACATAGGTAGATAAGTATAGTCTTCAAGACGATTCAGGGTGGGAGCAAAGCTGAAAAATTAATATTATTGGCGGCCATTTTATTTCCAAAATGGCCGCCAATATTTATACATATGTTGACTTGTTTGTTTGTGTGTATGTATGTCATGTGAGTGTGCATATTGCATATTGTATGTGTTTGTTTGTGTATGTATATGTGTGTGTGTGTGTGTGTGTGCGCGCGCACGCGTGTGTGTATCATTTATACACATATTGGCACCACCTTCCATATATCAGCTATGCACCTTAAGATAGGACAATAGTCTGGATCTAAATGTGTCCAAGTCCATCTTTTACTTTTATCTACGACTATTGGGTGATCATAAAGCCCCAGTCACACCAGGCCTGCAACCAGGTTACGACCTAGCTGCGATCGAAAAATGTTGCAATCGTGGGCAAATCGTACCGTAGCTTGCGACTGGTCGCAGAGGTCGTGGGTGATCACCACAGCAAAATCAGTCGCAGCAAGGTCGATGGTCGTTTCTCTGCCAAATCGCCACCAATCGCATGATCCATAAATCGTACGATCCGGTGTGTCTGGGGCTTAAGTCTCCACATAGCAACAGTATAAGGAGCAGGGTTACGTTTATCGAAGTTCTTATGTCCACCATGAGACCATACCGCTCACGTAAGTGTACGAAAGCCACGTACAAGAGATCGCTACGAGTGCTTATAAGTTAAGGTCTCGTAGTCCTAGTAGCTCATCGAGAAACGATACCCAAGGCCCCGTTCCAGAGGACGATCGTACGATCGCTCTGAGAACCGGCTACACGAGTCGTTAGAACACGTAGATGCGTATTATACACAGTAGCAGCATTCTCTAACAACACAGAAGTACATGTATGCATATTAATTATTCAACAAATCTCATATAGAAATCGATATCGATCAGGTGTTATTACTGATCACTATCCTCTGAATCGGTCAAGCGTGTTTCAGTTATACAAAGAAAGACAACTCAAAGACGTGTCTGCATGTATTAGATATGTACGGAAACGCGTCAGTAAGCATGAATAAATAATTATTGATTATGAAAAGCCACTTAAAATGAATACCATGTAAATGGCAGAGTGAGCTATTGATGCATGTATAACCCTTGTATCGTAATACTTGTATATTGGTGATCATGAATTGGTGACCTTGAATACATTATTTAGTGTTTCATTGGGAAGAATATCCTATGATGTTCTATAAGACCCATAATGTATAGCTAATTCAGATATAAATAAATAATCATATATTTTTGCGGGAAAGTCCACACCTTTCGGAGGAAAATAATATTGAATAAAACACACAACAATCCTTAAATTAATTGTATATGGTCGTAATTATATACTGTGTGTGTATATATATACATGAATAACAAAGTGCCATGACGTGACATGACATGACATGATACATGTATATACTGTGTGTATATATTCCCCTGAAGAGCCTACAGGCGAAAGCGCTAGGGATCCTACATCTACTCTTTGTATTATTAGATATAATAATAATACAAAGAGTAGATGTATATACAATCATTAGTATTGAAAATGCATGTAAGCGACAACTTCTAATTCTAAAGGATGACATAATTTCAACTCGGACTGTTAATAATGTTACATGTCATGGCACTTTGTTATTCATGTACTAGTATGTTTATTCTGATATTTGATCAGGAGCGGTATTGAAATAAGCTGTACAGCTTGTTTACCAATCCTCATTATTTGCTGAATAAAAATATATTTAATTCAATATTAGATCAACATACCTTTAAGCAATGAATTTACTTTCCCATGTGTTGAAATGAGGTTACTTTCCTATACGTGATCTGTCACCTGTCGTCCGACCATTACATCATAGCAAAGAGATTACCAATCCAAACATGATGCCAACCGTCATCTATCTCTACCCAGGAACCAATGAGAAGAGATATGGCTCAACTAACCCAATAGCTCAACTAAACCACCCCTCCCCCTAGGTAAACTGATCGGATGGTTGTCGGTAACGGCAATCACATAAGAAATTCATGACGAGCAATGCGATAAGAAGGCTCAAATAACAAATAGGGTAATTTGTTTATCTATCCTTGCATACTAAAATACATCAATAAGTCATAACAGAGCGATTGATTAGGTTGTAGGGTGAATATTAACAATCACTCAGGGATCTCGGAATCATGTAGCAAAACTGCAATAATTATGAAAAAGTTATTTTCAGAAAAATGGTTGAGGCTATTCTGAGAGAGAAAGAGAGAGAGAGAGAGAGAGAGAGAGAGAGAGAGAGAGAGAGAGAGAGAGAGAGAGAGAGAGAGA
>JAVCKZ010081514.1:0-12627 GCA_034780755.1 Lepetodrilus elevatus
GCGGGTTTCCTCCTGCCCTAAACTGACAAGTCGTGATATTAGTGAAAGATTCTAGAAAGCGACTTTAAACCCCAATAGAAAAAAATATATATAATAATAATAATAAAAGGGATCGTTGTGTCTGGGTGACAAATTCCTTCAGCAACATTAGCAATAAATACAATGGGAATTCATGGGAATTGCTGGTTGGCGAATGTTACATATTCCCCAAGATCTCCCCCTGCACTTTATCTGGTTTATTAATTGTTGAATAACAGATAGCTAGTGGCAATATGCCTGTGGTGGATCTATACACTGCTTAACCTGTGTTATCGTCAGTGCGGAGGTATTACGTACACATTAGATGATGCTGAATTCCATTGACAAGACACTAAGCCAGTAGCTTGTTATGCAAGCGTCAAAGTCCTCATAGACATGGTTACGTGAACCTTGTTAAGCCGAGTGTCGGCAGCCGAGAGTGGGTGTACAAGCCTATCACGAGATTGTAAGATTTCAGGAATTAGAGGCAGGGAATGGCATAGTATCACAGGATTCGACAAGTTTATTTTCATATTTTTATCAAATAAGTCCTTCACACACTTGTCTTCATAACTTGGGTGCATATTAGATGTTTTATGTTTTGTGGGTTTTTCGAAATGCGGATTTGATGTGCAATTTGGGCTGCACATTTTATCATCAGACTTAAACTAATATGGTAACCTAGAGGAATAGTCATGATAGTCGTTATGTTTTTATTATTTATACTGTTCTGCTTACCCTAGTTGTTTCAGAGTATTTGTCATTCCCAATTCAATTTCAGTATTTTTATCACAAGGCCAAAAAATATTTCTAAGGTTCAATACTTTCCTGTTGCCATGAACTTCAAATGCTTCAAGTCAGTTGTCTAGTCCCTCTCAGATTAATAAATTAATTAATTAAAGAGTAATGTTCATAAATCGTCAATCAGTATTATTATAATCAGTATTATTATATTGTCAGTTTTGTAAATGCAGATGATAAATCATTCAAGGTTAGATAGATATTATCATGGATTCTACCAGAAATCAGGGTCACCAAAATAAAAATTCTAATGTAAACATGGTAAATAAGTTGTGTACCATTTTTTTTGTATAAAATCTGCAAATCCTGAGAGCTGCTGAATTTTTCAGAAGGAACATGTACTTAAAAATTCAAATTTAGAAATAGTAGCTTGTAATTGGCCCTCCCCTTGTTGTTTTGATGTCTTTATTTACATAAACATTATATTTTAATACTTAATTATATTTTTATTTATTGGTAAAAACGTTTTGTCGTTTCGTTCTTTTAGCAGCGAGAGACATCGGAACCGCCGACCTCGGAACCGCGACCGGTCCCACTCGCAGTCCCGGTCCCTGAGCCCCAGCCACCACCCGAGCCACAGTCGGCACCACCACCACCGAGAGTCGGACCACAGCTCGAAATTCCGGGACGGCAGCAGTCGCAGACATCGACGTCGACACCGCCCTCGCCGCAACAGACGGTCGTATTCCTCAGGATCAAGTCGGGTAGGTGTTATGCCTGTAATTAGCGCGCTCGTCGCCACTTTAGGTTTAGACAGTACACAGGTGACTTGACGCAGTTGTAGTGACGTAGGAAACAGTTTCTTGAGTGCTGGTGTGAGGTCTTTTGGGGCAGGGCAGGGGATTGCCAAAAAAAAGGGGAGAGACATACAGGTTTGTATTGGTGTATTGTATACGGGAAGACAACAGCATCACAGGCACACAACATCGATTAGGACATTTTTACGATATATTTTACATTTTGGACGTGCAATTTAGTTGACCAAAATATCTGGTGAGAGATTGTCAAGAAAATATACACACAGCTGGGTTTTTTATGAAGAGATTTGTGACTAACCAAAACCTCAATTCTTGAAATTGTACATGCATCATTAAATACTAATTTTCAAACACAGATGAACATTTAGGGAAGAAATGTCCAATTAAAGATTTCTACACAATTGTAATCTAGAACATTTACCAGACACACCGGTATATACATTTTAGACACATACACCAAGTCGCTATATATACCTATATTCTTAGACTTAGCACATCTGTTGCCTAAATGGACACAGGTAATTGTATACATGTATGTGTTGCATGACAGACGTAAGTATGCCCGTAAACAGATGTAGTTGAGCCACACATTCACAAGATCATGATGTATACATGTCATTAGAAGACTGACACACAAGGAGAGAAAAAAAAAAGAGAAAAAAAAGCAAGCTGATTTGGTGGTGGTTGTATTATAGGGATGGAGGGGAAGACATTGCGAGTCCGCCACAGATTGGCGTTTTAAGCCGAAATCTCGCTGTCAACTAGTCCCAACGTCGACAGGGTAATTGTCATGCATCATGCATACATGCGGTGCTGCGATGGCTTTACCCTGTCTGTGGGTTTGGTTTCAGCGACGAACTTTAAAAATAAAATATGCAAAATTTTCTTATTGTATTTAATATTATTATATATGCATTTTGGGAAGATTTTTTTTCCCCATGTATGTATATTGAGGCCATGTGGCAATAGATGTGGGAAGATTTTGCCTTGACTCTTAACTAGGACTACTAGAGTGCTCAGTCAAACTACGATAGCTTTAGGAGAGAGAGAGAGAGAGTATTGATTTGTTAGTGGTTAGAGACGGGGACAGTGCTACGCTGGACCCCCATATCTTCCATGCATAAGTCTTAATAGGGGGAAGAGGGGAGGGGAGAATGTTGATTTGTAAAAGTGACAAGGGCGCAATATGCGGAGACGTGCGATGCAACGTCTGCCAAGCGGGGCGCCACTCGGCGGTAACAGACACAATTATTCCAGATATTGATGAGTTTCATTGAACCAACTGTTGACTCGTGAGCGGGAGCACTTGCCAGTTTAATCCATTTCGGTGGCCAGACCTCCCCGCGCCTAGGACCGCTGGTGTCGGGGCTTTTCTGAATGGACAGTGGAAGACATTAACAAATTATTAATTTGTTGCCGTCGATTCTCTGGGATGTATACCGTTAACGCTGTTCGTCTGTCCGGGTTTTCTGTGCAACTGGACATCGGTTTTAAAACTGACCATGAATTTACGGAATCTTTCTCGGGATGTGAATAGACGCAGGTCTTCAGAGAAGAATTTTCATAATCGGCTGAATTTATGGTCAATATTTAAATACATAATCATGCGATAAATATATCATCTGACGTCCTGTGTGTGTGCGTGTGTAAATATATATTGATATCTCAATGGTGAAAATCAAAATGGGAGTGAAATCTGGTTCGGGAGTTTCTGTTTACTGGTGCTGATTCCAAGAGTTGCTGTGAAATTGAGTCTTGCTGTGAAGGGTCTGTACCCGCCCTAGTTGTCAAATGTACACGTTAGTTTAATATGGGAAAGTTGAGACCCCAGGAAGAGACAGAAAGAGGAGGAGGAGAGAGAAAGGCAAGTGGCAGTCGGTCGTTGTGAACGCTGAACTAGGTTACTGTACTGCTAATTGTCAAGTCCGCCTGGCTGGCAGTAAGTACACAAACACAGCAGCTAGAGACTGTCACTTCTGCCCTACTACTGCATGACATCACTACTACGTGTGGATGTGGATGCCGATTAATTAGCTTTGATGGTCATAATTGTCCACTGCTAATGCTAGCGACGCCGACGTGTCAGCGAGGACAACATTGTGAAACTATACAGGTCCTGCTGTTTGTGTGTTGGGTCAGGAAGCTTCAGAACAGGTCAGATTTATCAGGAGACCCCCCCTCCCTCTAGCCTCCAGCTGACCCTGTCACTGTCCACAGTACTGACCAGAGTACTTGTCACTGACCACAGTACTGCACTGACTTGACCACAATACTCCCCGGATTACTTGTCACTGCTCCAAGTACTTGTTACTGATCGGAATACTTAAATTCAGTACTAACAGGCGTACTTATCAGTGCCCGGACTGCTTGTGACCGTTACTGTTTGGAATACTTGTATAAAGGACCAGAATACTTGCCGCAGTACTAACAGGAGTACTTATCAGTGCTGGGACTGCTTGTGACTGTTACTGTTTGGAATACTTATATAAAGGACCAGAATACTTGCCGCAGTACTAACGGGAGTACTTATCACAGACCAGAATACTTGTCACTGCCCCGAGTACTCGTACTGTATTTTGAAACAGTTGGTGCCCCTCTAGACAGACAGGAGTGCCCGGGATACCGGCAGGGCTAATCTATGTCTAGATGGATTATCTAAGTGACAGAGGGCCAGAGTTGTGGAAACCTAGGCTAGAGTTCTGACTGAGTCACTCTACCCAATGCAGGTCACTTTGGCCGCTCGCTGGCTCCGAGACAGGAGGGTGGGATACCTACACTGACGTCAGCCAGGATCTATCTTCTGATGCATCTCTAGTGTGCAATTTAAACAATTGCACACTGTTACCCGCCTCTTGGGTCGGTCCTTTGTTCAGTTTGTAATTTGAATGATTTTATTCTGATAAGCTACTGAAATGTTTCGTGTAATCATCGTTTAATGGTATGCATGGGGATCGTTCAAATTGATTAGGCTATTATTTCATTTCATTCCATTCTTTTACTATGAATACGATGTTGATATCCGTTTAAAACACATGTGCTGTGTTGCCCTGTTGCAAACAATTATAAAATGTTAACGGTCCCACGCAATGCTGCAAAATGTTGGTGGAAATCAATTTAGTCATTTTAGTAATTGGGTCCAGCTTCTTTGATTAAAATTTGATATTCTAACGTTTTTGAAAAAAAAAGGATTTTTCAGTAATTGTTATCATCGACATCATACAGGTTTACATCATTGCAATTTATAATTAATTATAATTAACATTTAGCTTGTGTTGGTATTGGGGAAATAGGTTTTGCAATGTTAGAATTTGTATTCTTAATTAACAACTTGATCACAAATTTATAAGCTCAAATTATGTTTGGAGGATAAATTGATGTTCATTCGTCTTTTAACCTTGAACAGAGCGGATCATTCACTGGCAAAGATTTGTGATGGACATCATCCGATGTCGTCCCCATTCTGTGCTGCTGCAATTGATCACATTGACCACTCATACTGACCAATCATTTGGTCAAATCGCCAAGTCCGTTGCCTGATTTGGAACGACACCACGACATCACCAACACAATTTGGCGAAATCAAATTTGCAGTTTTCCAATCTAGACTTGGTGACTGTTCAAGAAATCATCCGATATTGCTATAATGCTCTCCTGTATTGAGTTGTCTGCCCATCTCAGGTGCGCTAAAGTATGTACACAGACTTTTACATATTTGATGTTGGGACATCCATCATAGAGACCATGGAGTTGAAGGTATCCATCGACTTTTCTTGAGGTTATATCAATAATAATATTATATATAAATATGTGATCAGCAGATAATAATTTCCTTTGAAATTGTGAATGTGATAATGTTTAGCCTAAACATATTTTATCCATATTTGACAGTTCCTGTAATTAACGTAGTCAAAATAATTAGTGCCCCTCCCCTGATAACCGCTCCAATTGCCATGACTACCAATATTAGGCACTGTATTATGGCATTACTTAGTCTGTGATAGTCTATGGCATTACTAGCCACAGGCAGTTGTGTATTAAAGGCCCACTGCATTTGCATCTTATTGCAAACGATTAATGGTAACGTATTTTTAACTTTTACATTTCTCGAGGTTTACAATCCCATACATCATTTTCGTATTAAATATATAAATAAATAAATTTCCCACCTAAATACTACATATTATTATTTTTATTTTGAGAGAAAACTCTTCTACGCCCCAACATCACTGATTCTTTACCAAGGCAAATAATTTGTAAACACGTTAATGCAAGAGCACTAAAGAGACGGACTATTTTTACTAAGGTTCAAATATACAAGCATATGTGTGAGTGGTTGAAGAGTTCATGTCCATTTGATAGCTATTCTAATATGTACACTACCGCTACACCCCTTTAACCTCCCTGCTTTAACCTCTTGACTTGTTAATTATTATGCTAATTACTCAGAATTACTAAACGTCTCTCCTTCAAAGTCGGGTCGTGTTTCTCATTTACCTATGAATTGAATCAAATCTAATCTGTTTGGCCAATTTGAGACTCGCTGAGTCCTCTTAATTATGTAACTGTGGCTACGTCTTTGCCAACAATAACCTCACAACACTGGAGTCGTGTTGCTTTCCCTTGACCTTTAAAGTTTAATTCATACTTTTGGAAATTTTGATTAAATTTGTACATGAATTTGACACAAAAGTAACCATGGCTGAATGTAAACTATTTATAAAATTATGATTTCTTGAACAGTTATTTCCCAGGGTTATTGAACAACCGTTTAAATAAAATAAAATACATTCATCAGTTTTTATTTCTTTAAATAGTATATCTGATATTTTCATGATAACGGTATGGATATGAAATTAATGATTAAGTAATTAAAATTGCCTGATATTTGTGTATTTATTATTTTAAAATTCCATTTGTGACTTGCGACTGTAGTTTTTATTCTGGTATTTATGGTAGGTCAGCTTTGTGAAACAATCGCCAAATGTCAAGCCTCAATTTTACACCTCCCCAGCTGACAGGAAGCTTGTTCAGGATGCTGGCCACTACAAGCCTATATTTCCTCTTACAGCATGGTCACTGGGAGCTGGCTGGAAGTCCCACTTGTGTGCATAGCAACAACAGTAACAGTACTAGCATCAGCACCAACAGGCCCCATTCCTAGTGGTTACTGCTGTGTCCAACAGCACTGACAGTCCCCCCACCAGACAGTACCCCACCAGACAGTCCTATACCACCAGACAATCCTCCACCAGACAGTCCTCCTAGTGCTGTGGAGGTGCGTCCCTTCCTTTATCATCATGTACAGGAGATAAGGTCCTCCTCATCATCAGCATCAGCATCCTTCTTCACCAACAGCTTGCAGACATCTTGATCTGAAGGGACATCTCAGGAATTTGCTTGTGTCCTCCCTCCCCCCATCTCTTCTGGCCGATTTCTCTCGTGCTCTCTGGGTTCTGGGTCTCCCCCCACCACCCCACCACCCACCACGGCACTCCTCCACCCCCAGTCCTGGCTCATCCATGTGGTGCTCCAAGAATGAAACTTTAGCAGATGCTGCTGCTACTGCCGCTGCCTAAAGCAGGTCCTATTTATAGCTTACTGGGATGATGTTTCACCCCTCTGATATATAGCTTGTCTGTTGTGAGACACAGAAAACTTTTGGAAGGGGTCTGGACAAGGAGAAGCGAAGAACTTTGCCAACCGTGGTGTTCTTCGTCGGCTCTCCGCTCGGGATATTCTGGGACCTGGGGGAAGAAAATAGCCAGTGCAGACGGACCTTTCTTTTAGAGAGTTGGTCGAAGAAAAGTTTGGAAAAGTTTTGTTGTGTTGGTACGGAGGTAGCAGGGGTTCCTCTCCCCCAGAGTCGACGCCCCCTTCTTCCCATCCCTCCCCACCTGTGCCTGTGTATACTGGCTCCCCACCACACGGAGGTAGGGGCAAGCTTTAGGTTCTGTCTTTCGACATGAGAGTAGATGTTCTAGCTGCTTTCAAGGAAGTTAAAGAATGGGGGAAAAACATGCCTGCCTCTGAATCAAAACGGAATTTACCAAACAAGGTATGTGCTCGTTGCGTCTCCACGGTTGTACAAAGGAGTAGTATATATATTATCTAGGTCAGTAGTGTAGGATACGGGTATTTGTTTAAAGTTTACGTAGGGAAGGTCTCGATTGGAATAGGTAAGTTTGTAACTTTTGTTACGTAGGTATGAGAAGGCAACTTTTGTTTATCTGCGATGAATTTGTGAGGGTAATCTTTGTTATGGATTGTTCGTCTTTTCCGGAAAAGTTTGGATCTTCCTCAATTTCGTTATCATGAATTCATGGAATTTACATTTCGTGATTGACTTACAAACGTACTTGCTGTATGCACAACGGTCTATATTATTTGTTAAGATCTTTATTTGGGGTTGTTATATAACCGTTTATTTCCATGAGAGCAGAAAGCCAAACAGGATGGATTTGGAACTTGATCTCTGTCTAGTGGATAACGAGGAGCAAATCTGGTGGTATGAAATGCCAAAGTTTCACATATTCATGGCAGATAACCTCCAGTTGCTGTGTTTACCATCTCTACATCAATACATACAGAGTACACCAGAGTGGCCAGGAAGCCTCTGCCAGGGTGCACAGATAACGCTATGTCACGGCAGATGCGTAATACCCCCCAGAATAAACACATATCTGCTGGCTGTCTTGTCGAGCACTGGGAGCATTTGGTCAGCCATTGCTACCTGCCAAGTCTATAGTGTAAGAGTGCTGCAGTTACCGTACACTCACCACCAGTGTTAGAAGATTCCTGGCCTCCTGGTGGATCACGTTACAGTATTTGCCCTCTCCAGTCTCTCAGTCTGCATACTGCTCAATATAGACCATTCAATCTCTGGCAACAGTAGCAATGCAGCGCAACTCTATATAGAACACAGTAGAATTTGTAATGTAGAACACAGTAGAACTAAACAGTGAATAAATAAATGGTGTTGCTGTAAAGAAGTTGATTAGAAATGCTAATTGCTTCCTTTGCTGTGGAACTGATTTCCTTAATTTATTTGTTAAAGGTTTTTCATTTGGTCATTGAATAGTGATGGATATAATAAAGATCCCTGGCACATTCCAATTTTTAGTTTTGGATTTAGGTCAATTCTATTTAGGTATAATGAATATCAGTGATTAAGATATAATAATATTGTTGTTACTATTGATTATGAAAACAGCATTAGGTCATTAGATCATTGTACTTGTAAATCCTGAAGAGTCCTAAGTTTAACCTAAATCAAATTTATTTTTATTGTGTATCTCGCTAATTGATCAGTAATTTAAGAAGCACTTGAAAAGGCCACTTTCACCTAATACACTTGTCCACAGTAAAATCCAACTTCCCTTTTACTTAGGCTTCGGTCCATTAACATCTTTTCTACTTTTCTAGTATAAGCAGTATTGTATCAATATCAATAATCAATAATCAAGAGCAGGTTTCCTAAGTTGGAATTAGTTTTTCCCAATCCTTTCTGAAAGACATTTCACTACTTCACTACTTCACTACTGTAAAATCCAAACTTTTATTCATTACCAGTCCACAGAAAGAAAAAGTGTTTCATTGGTTTTACAGGAATTTCCGAGTTACGTTATGTGAGCACATTCTTGGAGTGTCCACACCAAGTCTAATTGCAGTAAATCTGGGGGTAAACTTTCCAATAGCGCCGATCCAATTTGTCCCATACTGTAAACAGGATTACTGGCAGTCTGGCCAATCAATGGCCTGAGTTAGTGTGCAATAAAGTTGATAAGGTAACCACCAGAGTACAGCCAGTGGGCTCGATGGCCTCTTGGTTACAGAGAACTGGTTCAAGGAACAGGCCGATGCTTCCTTGCCTAAAGTGGCTGGGTATTCATCGTTTCTATGCAAATGTGTGCTGCCCTCAAAGGGATTAATCTCAGATGGTCTATTACTGAAAGCTCAGATTCCTGAATAATCGGTTAGCAAAATTAGAATTTGACTGCTGAACGGATCGTGCTGAAATGTATTGACAATTTCTTTTCATCAGGTCAAGTATAAATGGTTACTAATTCTGAAGGTAAAACAGTATATAGATAGTGAAAATATTTTTGTTGGGGAATTTATTCAATGAGTTTTCAGTTGTAGCTGGCCTGATGATTATATTTGAGATTGAGGCAAAGTTAAATGTCAGGGTTGAACATAATGGTCTGGGCATACAGCAAATGACTAAATTGGACCATTACCCAATTACGGTTGTAAAAGTCAAATTTTGTTTATTTTTCTTTGTGTAACGTATGCCCTCAATCTCCATGGATACTAAATCTGATTAAATAAATTAATAAAAATAATGTTGGCAGTTACATTATTGGAAAGCTGTAGTAGTAGGGTGACTGTGTGACTGGAGATTGGGCACGCACTGTAGTCAGAATTGTTAGGGGGTTAATCAATATAATATTTCTATACAGTGTTAGAATAGATCTGTTATTACTTTATCCCTTGTTGTGGAAAGTCAACATCTGCTTGTTTTACCATTTGCTGACATTTATTAAATACATTTTCTTTTAAATTCTAAACCTTTTATGAGGATTTAATTTTCAAATTCAATTTCCATGGATTTATTTTTATTTATTTTCCATAGCTGATCAAGAAAATACAATCAGTTAATTCAGTTCATCGCTCATGTCACATTATTTTTTTTCTCTGTTTCCCATTTAAATGAGGGCTCAATTTTATGAGCGGTCTTGCCATGCCGTGTTATACCTGGAGTCTTGTCATACCATGCAGATGTTGACTAAGAGAATTGTGATTTGCTCTGCATATCTGTCTGACTGTGTGACTAACTGCAGGGCTTGGAGATGCTCATTGCTACAGCCCCATCACTTGTGTGGGAGATATACAAAAAAAAATGACATGCCATTTATACGCTGTTGCCATCACTCAATTCGCAGGTTTCAGGGAAATTTGATTTCCTGGTGGTACGCTTTAACAGAAATCTGACTTGCTGCTTAGGAAATCACAATTCTATACTGATGTATTCATTATTAAGGGATTTTAACATTATACCAGGGTTTTCGCTGACTTGCATCTCAAGTTTTTAACTCATGATTTGTAGGTCAAATAATGTAATTAAATAGTAAAAATACTATTTTGGGAAAACTGATTTGGGTTGGGTTTTTTGTCTTGAAAGTATGTAAGCTTAGTTGAAAACCCTGTTTATATATATATATATATATATATACTAGCGTAATCGTAGAAGTAATATTTGACTGAGCACACAATGCAAAAGGTTCCCACATCCATTGCCATTTTCAAATTTGAAAAGAATGTAACTTTTTAAAAACGACGTTTGAAGTATTGTTTTCTTGCTTGATACTTTTGCTTGTGTTGTGTATGATATTTAATATACACATGACATTTTGACACTATCTTTACCTGGCGTTGCCTCCCCTTGTTTATCTCGTATGTGCCGATTGTGGCGTGTCGTGCCGCCCAATTGCTGTTATGGCGACTGAAAACCTCGAATGCCGACCACTTCCCGAAAATTGCGACTATGACCCTCCGCGTGGCGATGGATGCTGCTGTTGATTGATGGGATTGATGGAAATGGCGGTGGGGTTGACAGGAGCAACAGGAGACGAGGGAACGAGCGCCAAGCGTCAACGATGATGACGAGGGTCACCTGATCTATCACCAAGGCGACGTCCTACAAGCACGATGTACACGACTTTTCCGTAACGTTTAGCCTAGGATATATCTGTTCTTGTTGTTTACCATTGCCTTTTTTTTTTTACTTCCCCACTTCCAGAGCAGATATTTTATAAGATATCGGATCATGCTATTTATTTAACATGATGAATATTTTACAATTTTGTCTATTTTTTTTTAACATTATTTTTTTTCTCTAGCTTTTTTTCGAACCGATATTCGGCTGTGCCTGTTTGGCAGCAAGGGAGGGGTTATTGAAGAAGCTGCTAGGGCAGTATTCCCTCATGTATTTGGGGTGTTGTTACTGACTCAACTGAGTGGCTAATTTACCTTGCTTTTTTTAATGTTTCTGTGCCTTTGATAATAATCTCTCCTTTCGCCCAGGGTGCTGCAGACTTGCTGAAAAATCAATGAATCCGATACATACAGCTGTAGACTATTGCGTTTCTCGTCTCGTATAGCAATTGCCCCCGTCCCCCCCATACGAGTATTTCTTCTTTCAAGCCCCCCTTCCCTTCCCAATATTGTTCATCGTGTTGACTGTGTGGATCGTGGCAGTTATTACATTGGCTTCAGGCTTTCTAATAATGCGTGCCTCCGAGATAAATCACATGTTAGCACTGAGATATGCTGCTGGCTCTTGATTTATTGAGAACATGCCAACAAATATAGATAAATATGTTAGCGATCCATACGGCCCATGATCGAAAAAAGACGAGAAACAAATACTGCTGTTGGTGTGTCCTAACATTTTGAGTCTGCATCCAGATATGGGACACACTGCTGTATATGTTAAAACCTAGGGAATAAAATGTAATGTAATGTGCAAGTCTGTAGTATATTTTTTCCCTTTTTTCGATATATAGGTTGAAGTTTTGTCCCTATTTTTCAGGGTTCTATCATTATGGACGCCAATTGAAATATGTTTATTGTCTTCTTTTCAGATGAACTTGTTCAGACTCTCGGTGAGGGCACGTTTGGAAAAGTTGTAGAAAGTAAAGACCTTCAGAGGTGAGTTGCATGTCTCTGTGACAACGTCTTTGTGAAATGTCTCGTCATTACAGTCAATAGACTCTTGGAAATCTTCGTGAAATGTCTCATTAGAGTGAATAGTCTGTGTGACGTCTTTGTTAGATGTCTCTTTAGTAGAGTGAATAGTCTCTTGGAGATCTTTGTGAAATGTCTCGTTATTACACCAGGGCTCTGGACTAACATATGCCCAATGTACATGGGCAAGTTAAATTGCACTGCGGGCAACCTACTTTTTAACATGATGCACCTTTGATGCCTTTGCTACTTGCCCTGACTTACTCTGCGGGCAAGTAACTCAGAATGTTAGTCTAGAGCCCTG
>JAVCKZ010081525.1:0-12626 GCA_034780755.1 Lepetodrilus elevatus
GTTAGGATGTAGCGCGACTCACCCTTTGTTAGGATGTAGCGCGACACCCTTTGCTAGGATGTACCACGACTCGTTTGCTAGGATGCAGCACGACTCATTTGCTAGGATGTAGCACGACTCATTTGCTAGGATGTAGCACGACTCATTTGCTAGGATGTAGCACGACTCACCCTTTGCTAGGATGTAGCACGACTCATTTGCTAGTATGTAGCACGACTCATTTGCTAGGATGTAGCACGACTCACCCTTTGTTAGGATGTAGCGCGACTCACCCTTTGTTAGGATGTAGCGCGACACCCTTTGCTAGGATGTACCACGACTCGTTTGTTAGGATGCAGCACGACTCATTTGCTAGGATGCAGCACGACTCACCCTTTGCTAGGATGTAGCGCGATTGCCCTGGGCTTGCCCATGTTTCGATTGACCAGCGTTTTCGTGGAGTTTGTCCTGAACGACCTGACTCTGATGGCTTCTTCGTCTTCCACGGCGTCCACCCAGTACAGACAGTCGTGCACCCAGTCGAACGCCACCCCGTGGACATTGGCTGTGCCCTCGCTGACCACAACCCGGACATCCCGTAGGCGATGACCTTCCAGCGTTGCCCTACAAAACACGGACGTACCATCATCGTTCAAGCTGTGAGTGTATATAAGGGTCTATACGGTGTTATATCAAATACGGTATGCTGTATTATCCCAAGCGGCACTCACATCAAGATGACCCCCATTAAGATGTCCGACCAGTAGATGGTAGACTTGGCCACGTTGAAGTCGAAGGCGACAGGTCTGGTTATTTTGACACCGCCTTCTCCTTTCATCCGCTTGGACTTGTACGTTGTCAGGTTGAATCGACGGAAGAACACGTGGTCGACCAGAATCAGGTAAGCATCGGTACCTTAAATGTAATACGTGAGACGTCAAGCTGAATGTTGACTATACTGGCCCGGAAGTGTCATTACGCAAGTCTAGTTGTTGTTGTTGTTGTTGTTGTTGTTAGACAAGCTTTCGTGCTTCGTTGGACGTCGTATATAAAGGTTCGTTACGTCACTCAAGAATTTATTTCGCGACTTTGCGCGAACTCTAGCATTTATCTAGAACCTCGAGAAACCGCCCGAAATAGGCTACTGTTTGGTATGCGTTGTCTTACTTATATATGTGTGAACGTTTTGATTTTTAAATTGTTTTCCACAGTAACCAATAGTGTGAATAGCATCTTTGCTGTGGTCATACGTACATATACAACTCGTATGCATACATACATATACAACCTTTTATGAAACGTCGTGGTTTCTTATAGTTATATGTACATAGACATTCCATTCATTTATATTTATTATACAATTTTTAAAAACGGTAAATATGATTTATGGAACTCTATGGTAAACGCTATGCCCATCTATATCGAATTATATAGCATACACAGAGCCTATATTAATATATTTATAACTCGAACATGCTTACTTGGGGTACACGTCCCATTTTTCGAATCGAATCCTTCACGACATGCGCATTCGTAACTTCCGTTTTTGTTAAAGCACAGCTGATCGCACGGTGGAGGAGACTGCTCACATTCGTTGATGTCCCGGCAGGTGGCGCTGACAATGTGGTAGCCAGGCTGGCATTGCGGCCATGATGGATCTAGGTTACAAGTTACAAGAACATACAGTATAGCTCAAATTAAATATTGCTACGTTCCCAATAATCTGTAAAAGAGATAAATACCTTAAATGAATTATGAAACGATGTAACTGATTATTAAAGTACAATATCCTTTCAGTAAGATCCAACAAATGTCGTTCCTCATCTTTAAACAATAGGGATTAAAGTCAAAACAGTCATTAAGAATATTGTAAACAGTCTTACTTTCCGACAATAACGGCATTCTACGGTTTGTTCTATCTACGTAACGTTTCTCGGTATGTTAGTATCTACTTGATAATGTTTAATTTGTCACCACCTGTATCACCACACGTCTTGCCATCAGCTTGTACATACAGATCGTCTGGGCATGCGCACCGGAAGTCGACAGAGTCACCTGTTGGCGTAGGGAGACAAATCCGACAACCGCCATTATTGACAGCACATCGATTTCTTGCTGCAATCATCAAAATTGAAAAGAATACTATGTACACTGACAATAAAAGTACTTCAAATTACTAAAATAAACTCTTGGAATCTACTAGAATGTACATTGTTTGTAAACTTGTTTATAATTAGTTATATGTTATGCTAAAAAAAAAAAAAAATTTAAAAATAAATAAAATAAAAATAAATTAAAAAATTTTAAACAAAATTAAAAAAATAAAAAAAATGTATGCACCATTGTCTACACTCCGATAGTAATGAGGACGAGGGGTGATATAGATAATGTACAACGTACCATACGGCTGCCTGTCTGGGTGGAAGACTGCGACCCCGGTGGGTTGGACCACGTCGTCATCAAGGAACTCCACAGGCGAGGACGTGGTCAGGTTGAAGCGACGAGCTTTTGGTTCTTTCCATTGGCTCCAATATATTGAATCCTAACAAACATATGCGTGCATACAAATTGAAAGTATACGGTAGGTTGGCATGAAATGTATTAACACCCCTATTTCGTAGATTATCTCGGTAAATACTTCATCGAATGAAAACAAAACAAAAATAAAAAACTTCTTTTTCGTATTTCATTTGCCCTAACCAAAATTAAAAAATAAATAAAAAGATATTGCACCAGTAATACAAAATCTGTTTATATAACGATCACCAAATATTTTTAGTAAGTATTATTTTATGCAGAGGGACGACGTTCGAATGAAGGGTTAGATTTGCACGTGCTGATGCTCTTCTTCACATATGCATCATATTTGCCTGTTCCTTCTTTCGAACGTCGCCCCTCTGCATAAAATATTTGGTGATCGTTATATAAACAGAGTTTCTATTACTGGTGCAATATTTGTTCAAGTACAAATCTTAACCCATATATTTGTGTGGTTGATCCTTGCGACGACAGGATTTACAAACACGAATCAGGTTCAAGTTCAAGTTTGTATGTTCTCCACCAGCTAGGGGTGGTACAGAATATTATTACAAATTTTGGATGATGAGTAAGTAAGTAATTGCATTAGTGTGCGCGTTCTATACAGCTGTAATAAATCATTGCATTGGGCAGCTTTTGGATCGTAATACAATGCATCTGTCTATGCTGTTCAAACTTAATGTATTACTGTATGATGATAAGATAATGCAACTTAAACTGTTCATCAATCTTACCCTGAACACATCAATAGAGAACAGCATCAATCTCTCTTTTGTTCTCCAGATGATGTTGCAGTCTTTGCCGTTCAGGTCGCAGCTTCCTATCCTGGTAGCCCTGCCGTCCACCCAGTAAAGTCTGTCTGCATCATAGTCTGCACAACATACAGTGACATACTCCTATGAGGGCACAAATAGTATATTCGGCAAAGAAAACGCAATTTTATTTCATCATGTAGTACACCACAAACTATTGAATCTTGTCTCTAACCTGTAGACTAGTATAGTATGTTATAGAATGTGAGGACAACTAATGAAATCGAAAGTTCTATGTTGTCACGTGTCCACGAGTCAAGTTAGCACTTCCGGTACACACAACGATGCGCACGTAGGTACGCTAAGGACAATGGATTTTAACTCACGTTACTGCATGTACAGTTCAGTTTTAATAGTGATTCAGACACAAGGGCATTCATTCATGAAGCTCTGCATCCACAACAAAAGCATAATCCCCTTGTAAACAAAGTGTCTTGACTGAGACTAATTTAGAAAGGACTATGGTCTCTTAGGGCCTGCTCCTTTCTAGCTGTTATATCTATGCTTTCTGTTCGACGCATGCGCAGTTATCAAGGATCAACACCGCACAGTGTAACTGCGCATGCGTCGGACAGAAAGTACAGACAGAAAAGCTAGAAAGGAGCATGCCCTTAGTGAATACTGGAGTTTCATTAAGCTGTGTTGGTAAATCTGTGCTCTTACCTATCGTGACGTCATTGGGCGTGTCCAGACCTCTGTTGATGAGCACCTCCCTTCTGCTGCCATCCATCCCACTCCGCGATATCCGCGGCAAGGACCCCCAGTTGCTCCAGTACAACCAACTAAACATCAGAACTGCACACATGTATTTTCTGCTACATCAAGGGGGCACTAACTGTACTAATGCCAATGCATACACATTAGGGCTGCTCGTTTTTCCAACGGCTGACCCCCAATCGGTAACCGATTGACCCCGTTAACCCCGCAAACGTGCTCGATTTGCCCTGTAATTCCACATTCTCATCCGCCGGCAAGCGCCCGCTTTGCCACTATCGAAAGACCGGCTAACACGCGGCTTGTTGGGTAAGACATTGAGCAAATCGAGCGCGTTTGCAGGGTTACCGGGGTCAAGCGGCTTCCGATTTGTGGCAAAACGAACAGCCCTATTGTATGCTGGCATTGCGACATATATCAACTCTAACCAGAACAACCGGTAGGGTTTTTTATTTTATTTTTTTGGTTGTTTGTCATGTTGGTTTCATTTATCATTTATCAGGTTGTTTTAAATATCTTTATCGTCTATAAGGCGGGAAAGGTTAGATAATATTCGGTCTGGTTTTCATTAGAAGGCAACATTTCTGTCTGTTCGTGGATCCCGGAAGTATTTCCAATGAAGATTACATACATTTTTATCCACACTTTAGGTCTAGAATATAACGACATCCAATAGTATATGACAGTATAGAATTGGTAAAGCCATGTAGATACTAGATAGCGTTCTCTAAAGAAGCACTTGCCCATGTCGTGGATCCACAGCGATGCCCCGGATGTAGCCCAGATCGTTGTGATGAAGAGTTGTCCGCTCCTTGGTGTCCAGCGAGGCCACGTGGAGAGTGTGTGCGCTGAGGTCTGACCAGTACAGGTTCTGGTGCACCCAGTCCAGAGCGATACCCTGAGGATCCACTAGGTTCTCGGAGATTATCTTCTTCTTATTTACTATGTTAAAGTTGTCGTCTAGGTGAGCACTATGAACGAAAGTACAAACGTAAAAATCACAATTTACATGTTCAAATAGGATAAATTGCTACATACATTGATTAAGTACAATGATAAGAAAGCCAAAATAAATATAAAATATTGTTTTATAACTGTACCTGCTCCCCACAAACCTGTACTATGTGCTCAACTGTGTATCGTGTCGTCATGTTATTGTATGTGAAACCGGGAGACATGTTCAGATAGTCATGTATTAGTTGGCTGTTCATGAATCCCGGAAGTTTTCAAATAAATATTGTTTTTAAAAAAAATTAAGAAAGCCATAAAATAATGTTTTACTTATCTACCCGAGTCCTGTTCCACAGATAGCCTGCAGCTGCGAATCGTAACTAACTATATAATAATACTAATAATACTATTATAATACTAATGATAATAACACTAATAGTAAAAGATCCACACCACTAACTGGGCAATCTCTGGGCGCCTATGGCTATGGATCTTCTCTGGAACGGAGTCCATGCCCGATAGTACTAAACCTTTCTGATTACGATTTTATGCTCATTTGTTCACAAAACCCCATATAAACTTGAACATGAAATCGGGCTCAAAATATTTTGTAATCTCGAGGCCAGATGAATACGCACGTATTTGACAGTAAATGTATTTGTCTCCCAAACAACAATATAAAAACAATTCTGACAAAGGGTCGATAAACCAGTGTGTTCGTAAACCTGTTTACATTGCCATATTATTTTCTGTAACGAAGGCTATTTACGAGTATATTCCGGTCTCGCGCCAGTCCGTCCAGTAGAGCGTGTTCTTCTTGAAGTCAAAGTCCAGAGCAGTTGGTCTAGCTTGTGAAGTACCGTCCGCTAGATGGAGCACCTTAACGTCACCGTTACTCAGGTCTATCTTCTTGAGCGTCTTCCTGTCTACTACCAGAAGGACCGCAGAAACCGGTTCTGGAAGTGGAATGCGCATGCGCAGATGAACAACGTATGTACGCCACATGCGCAGTGAGTGAATGTGGACATGCACGTACACATCGTTATTTCCAAAATTTACTGATATGGACACGGTAGCATTCTCCAACGTTATTTCCCAGATATACTGCTAATATGGTGAGTGTTCAACAAAACTATTTAGAAAATGTGTTTACTAATATAGCGAGTGTTCTACAATGTTATTCTCAAACTGTGATGACCTTAAAACTATGTGTATTCATTCGATTACTACGGATAATAGTATGTCTTATCGTATAAAAGTAGTATATGCTGCAACCTGTAATTATACGTTGTATCGGAGACGGAACCTGAGTACTCTTCCATGTTATAGTCGATAAAGTTTAGTCCCAATAACAATTACGGTTTTTGTAAATTTCCAATCTTATAGTATGCAACTGTCATCGTTGTGACGAGTTCTCACCACAAATACAAACGATGCTGGAAAGTAAATTCATGAATCAGATCTCACCATGGACAAGACATGAGGTATAGTTGACGAGAGAGAAACCATCCGGACATGCGCATTTGTAACTTCCTGCCGTGTTCATACACGTGTGTGAGCAGGGATTCGTCTGGCATTCATCGTCATCCACGCACGTGTTGTTGAAGGAGGGGACAAATCCGGGCAAACATGAAGCTGACCTCTGTTCTGCAATATGAAGGGGGGGGGGTGTGTGAAAGCGCATTGGTAGAAAGTTGGACTTCGGTTCCAGGTTCAAATCTCGCACTGGGATCCTTTCATCAATGTTTGCAAAAGTTCCCTTTCTGACGCGATAGTGATAGGATGCACTGTCTATAGTGTGGCAATACAGTTATCATCCTTGGTCTGTTAATACCAGTCGCAGGTTTAGTGCAACATTTAGCGCTACGGATGTTGCAATTGCCAGTTTCCTCCTGTCCTAAACTGACGGGATGTGATGTAAGTGAAATAATCTTGAAAGCGGCGCCGAAGGCCAATTTAAAAATAATAATTAAGGAATAATGAAATGTTATGATAACCAAGACGCTGTTCATGGAATGTTTATTAAACCTATAATTATATCTGTATTATTGTATTAATCATCAAAGCAAAGTTTAAGACAAAACTCCCATACCACAATACACATTATTGTCAAGACTACCTTTCTTTCTACATGTCTTTCCGTCTTCGTTTAGTGTGAAACCATCTGCGCATGTGCAGCTGTATTGGGTGGAATCATCAGCGACTTGAGGGGACGGCAAACACATCTCACAGCCTTGATTCGCTGATCCACATCGGTTTTTTCCTGGCAACGTGAAATTGATTTGAACAACCGCCAAGTAGCGCTACTGTGTGCATCTTATCTTATCTTAGAACGTTGTCTACTACGTATTATTTATAGGCACCGGTACTTGAAAATGAACAGCTCCTTTAAATTATGATTTACGGATTATTATTTAAGGATTATTACGTTTTGGAAAAGAAAATACCTAAATGTTTTTCCTTTCGAAAACATTCAGGATGTACATGTACACCCTTGTCAACGGCGTTTCGTGTCAGTTTTTCGATTTTTAATTCATTTTGATATTTGCAAAAAATGTCAAAATCATATTAAATCGAACTATGTATATGAAACGTCGTTGACAAGTACTAGTACACATCGTGATAGATCTCTGATTAAGTAAGACGACCAGGAAATGTTTTACTTTTGAATATTTCAGGTTTAATTCAAATTTTTGCAATGTATACATTTTGCGATAAGATCATGGGGAGGACATACTACAAGTACCGCGAGACGACGCGAGCTGACGCGAGATGACGTATACCTGCTATCTGTCTGGCTTGATGGAAGACTTTGACGCCATACAGGTTCGTGCCATCGACCCTGAAGAACGTCTTATATCCTGTATGTTTGTCCATCTGTCTAATGGTAGAACTAACCCAGTCTGTCCAGTATAGGTAATCCTAAGACAGACAGAACACAACGATTACGATAGACTAGAGCAAAACAATGATTGTATTGAACTAAGACCATGACCAATAAAGTGACTGATAGTGAAGAATATAAAGTTATGTTGGGTTATTAATAAGTGTATATACTATGTTGTTGTTTGAGAACACTTAACAAAGACGGTTCGCAGATGTGACAGTTATTGTAATATAAATACATGTATATAACTTTACTATGACTATTAAAATGCTATAATGCGGTATGTTAGTCACTGACATTTGCAGACTACATCAATTAAATAAAATGGATATTCCTGCAGCATACCAATTCACATCCTCGAAATTTCAGCCATTATGACTACTTAACATCTGTTGTATACTTGAGTATAATATACTTGAGTAGTTGGTTAGTATGGCCTCATTTAGAATACATTAATACTGTGAGCTATTGTACTTGTGTTGTATAGTTGAATCGTTCGGAGGCGTACCTCAAATACCGTCAAGGCAAACATGTGTTCTCTGCCAAAACTGGTTTTATCCACGATTACGTGGACATCATCTCCGTTCAAATCTGAGCTCGTAACACTGTCGTGGTAGGCATCGCACCAGTATAGTCGCAGATCAATGTAATCTGAAGTGTGTGGCATGCAACGTAGGCTATTATAGTTTGGCATGAAATGCATTGACCCCCCTATTTCGTAGATTATCTCGGTAAATACTTCATGGACAGAATGAACAGACAAGTAGGCTGAATTTGCACGTGCGTGTGTGTGAAGAAGAGCATCAGCACGTGCAAATCGAGCCTTTTTACCCGTTTCTTCTTTCGAACGTCGCGCTTCTGCATAAAATAATACTTAAAATATTTGGTGATCGTTAAATAAACAGATTTTTTATTACTGGTGCAATACTTTTAATTTTTTAATTTTGGTTAGGTTCAAATGAAATTAGAAAATGGAGTTTTTTTGTTTTTCATTCCATGAAGTATTTACCGAGATAATCTACGAAATGGGGGGGTCAATGCATTTCATGCCAAACTATAACAATAAAACATATTCCTGAAACCTTGAAAGAAATATTTCCATTTAATTGTTGAGCAAGGAGTATTCACAGAGAAAATAAAACACAAATTATGCATTTCTATAATTGTGTAGTTTTGTTTTCATCAATAATCATTATACCTGTAAAGTTCCTTTTACCATATCACTTTACTATAATCATAAACTTTCAGGAAAATATCATGACCATGATCATTGTGGTTTTACCTATAGTAATTCCATTGGGCCATCGAATATTTGTGTTCACTATCGTGTTTCGTTTCGTGCCATCCATTCCGCATTTTTCTATTGAAGCTGGCTGGGCCCAATTCGTCCAATACATCCACCTGTGAATGTAATCCAGGAACACATCGGCGGTCATCGGTGTACAATATGTTATCATTGTACAACATATTATCATTGTTATCCGTATACAAGGCTTAATTGCAATATGCTCCTTAAAATCGTGAAACAATCATTGACCAAATTATCTGGTGTCCGTTGCACGACGCTCTTGTAGGCTACAACTATTGTAACGTCAACGCTTTCTAATTGTGGCGTGAGCCCAGTTACAACTATTGTAACACTACAAGAGCGTCGTGCAACGACCTCCTGTACTGTAGACCAATGATTGTAATGAGACTAACTGGATTGCTTCATCAGTATCAGCCGTTACACATTGGTCTTAACGTAACATATGGAGAGTGTAGGATTACCTCTCATCTAATATAGCCGCAATATCGCTAGCAATGGAAAACGACTTAAAATACAAGTTTACTCACTCCGGAGTACTAACATACAGGGGTTATTTGGCCCTGATATTAAAATTGACATGGCCCCAAAGCATGGTGAATACAATCAGGTCATTCACTAAGCCATTGACCAGTATACGGACAAGCACTGTTCCACACAAGGGGACATAACCTACCCTCTGGCTGGATCTACGATAACCGCGCGAGGTTTGCCGAGATTGTCTGACATTAGCGTCTTCACTAACATTGGACGAAGGGAGACAACCTTGATAGCCACGTCATCGACCATATTTTGGGTCCAGTATATCGCTCGGTGCATCCAATCGTAAGCAATGTCCACTGCTTTTGCATTAGAAACTAGTATCTCTGGTGAATCCAGTCGGTTGTGTGTAATCCTGGCCCTGTCAAATTACAAGTATATTTGTATGGCATTAATTTGTGTTATGATAGTTAGTTGCGCTACCTTTTGTAAGATATTCTTTGGATCACGACTATCATGTATGCTAATGTCCTTAGCAATGGTACGAATAGATTATACCAGGGGTGCGTTCAAATTGACAAAGGCTTGCGAGCGGCTTACACGCTGCTTTACTTACCAAACCTGCCACTGTCTCAAGGGTCCTATGAACCGCACGTGGGACAAGGAACCAGTTTAGCCAAGCGGCTTATTCAAACTTGTGCTGATTGAACGCACCCTATGACCCCGTTTAAGGCCGTTGTGGAACGAGCGTAAGGTACCGACTCATGAGTGTAATAAATGCTTAGGATTTAATTAATAGCATGGTTAATGGTCATTTAGATCCATTATTATGAACCAATCCATCATTGCCCCGCATACAGGCTTAGCGTGTTGCACTTCGTGCATGAAAACAGGAGCATAGCTTACCTGCTAATAGTCTGGGTCCGAATATCCGACCAGAAAATCCTTTCTCTTTTGACGTCAAAATCCAAAGCAGATGGGAATTGAATGGTGAAGTAGTTCGGCGTCCATAAGGTGTTGTACTTGAACGTCGTCAGATTTATACGTTTGAACTCGGAGACGTCCAGTACGACTATATATCCATTGCCTGGAGAAAAAAAACCTCTTATAAAACATTAAGCTGTATTGACGTTTTCTCTGCATTATGTGCTATATAGTCTTGTATATTGTGTATGAATGCGAAGTGTATATAGCACAATTATACGACGACTTCACGTCATCGTTGAATTCGCAAACAACTGGCTCCAGTTCCGGAGAAAGATCGCAGCACTCCCACGCGTTATTTATATTATATGTATATACTTCCCTGTAAATATAACGTATTGCTCCGTGTTACATACGTGACGTACGTGACTTACATGACTTACGTGACTTACGTGACTTACGTGACTTACGTGACTATGGAGTTATATTACGTCTCTCGGTACGCTACGGCTGTTCTGTGGAACGGTCAAATGTATTGTTAATTGGATAAGAAAATAATATGATTACTCCTTGACAATTAACGTTAAGTAACGTTACCTTCATCCTTACACCGAGTTCCGTTAATCAGGGTGTAACCGTCGTAGCAGGAACACCGGAAGCTGCCGAGGGTGTTTTCACACATCTGCGAACAGACAGCTGGGACGGCAGCGCATTCGTCGTCGTCCACGCACTTGTTGTCCTCCACGACGTAGCCCTGGAAACACGGTGACGGCTTCGACGTATCTTTAGAAGAAAACAATTACGTAATCTTACCGGAGATGTTTGACCTAATAGCTAACCAGGTGTGCCGTAACCTTGTATGTAGACATTACAAAATATAACCAAACTTTTAAAATATTTGTATTACCGGTAAGCAGGACATTTGAACAGGTTAATTGTCCTGCTCACTAGAAATATAAAACTATTACAGTTTACCTCTAGTAGAACATGTACGATCGTCTTTCTGAAGAAATAGATTGTCCGGGCAGGTACAGGAAAACATGGAATTACTTCCCTTGGGTGAAGGTAGGCATATCTGACAACCTCCATTGTTGTCTCCACATTTGCTTTCCACTGGAATAATAGGCATAATATATAGATGGTTTAAATTTAAGCATATGTTATTGCTGTAAATGTAAAGGGGTTGGTGCAAAGGTCAATTCTGTTTATGCTATAGGCAGGTCGTACCCGATCATCAGTCATTATACAGGATGTTGCCCATGGATAAGGGAAGGAATTAGAAACTTACCATCCGGCTGTCGGTCTGGGTGGAAAATTCTGACGCCAGTTAGTTGTATCATCTTAGACTTGATAATCCTGTGATTTGTTCCCAACTTCCAGTTCAGTCTGTGGACATGCCCTGATGTCAAGTCGCTCCAGAATAAATGCCTCTACGATAACAGTATAAAAATACCTATCAGAAACTGTCGGTTTTGTTTGTTTTATTTTTTTCTTTGTTTTTAATTGGTCGACTATTTAGAGTCGCTTTCAAGATTATTTCACTTACGTAATTAAATCAATTCTGCATACTCGTTCTATGACAATACTTGTCCGTGTCCATAATCATTAAAACAAGTTATTTACTATTATGATCGCCATAAAGTGCATGGTATGACGTAGTCCAGAAACCTAGACGCATCATATGCAATTAGCTATCGAAGTAGCCATATAGCGGATAGAATAATCATGATGGTGACGACGTAATTATCTAGATTATGACGTCGCGATGGAATATTTACCTTAAAAATGTCCATGGAAAATATGTTGGTCCTTTTGTTGGCTTGCCATATAATGTGACAGATGAAGGTCTTAAGATCACAGACGCCAATTTTTTGTTTGTAAAGACCATCGTCTCCCCAGTAAAGTAGATTCTTCTTATAGTCTGTGGTAAGCAATAAACTTAACTCATTTACAGCGAGCATACACGGATTTTCCTTACGAGTCCTTACGGATAGCAATATTCCACGGATGCTTACGGATCCTTACGAGTTGGCCA
>JAVCKZ010081536.1:0-12624 GCA_034780755.1 Lepetodrilus elevatus
TGTGTGTGTGTGTGTGTGTGTGTGTGTGTGTGTGTGTGTGTGTGTGTGTGTGTGTGTGTGTGTGTGTGTGTTGGTGTATTGTGGAGAGAGAGAGAGAGAGAGAGAGAGAGAGACAAAGACAGACCATTAGTGAAAGCGAGAAGAGAGACAATCTTAGCGACGGAGAAGGAAAGGTAGAGATATAAAGATGTTGTTGTTGGAGCATTAAAACATACTAAGTCTATTAACTGTGCAATACCGACACACGAGTCTCACAGACCCCGCACCCACCCCCAACCCCAACCCCAACCCTACTCCAACGTCCACCCCCACCACCTACTGGTGTAGATGAACCAAGGGCGACAACTACCAAATATAGGTATGCATATAATTTGAACCCCCATTCCTTCCTGGGACGCGAACTGATTCCGGCCTCCGTTGAGTATACCGACATGCATAGCTACTTCAGTACTATAGTAGGGCATAGGCTACTAGTAACTCTTAGAACGAGGTCAGTAGTTAACCTTAAAGGATGTTAAAGTGTCTTGCACCTAGATAGGCTAGATAATGTTATGATGTCTGGGGTTTTTCATAAGCCGTTTTATATTTAAAACCTTAAAAAAAGTTTTCCTTTGATGCAAATTCCAATATTAATATGTATATGTCTTCTTTAACCAAAAATAAAACAAGTACCGACATATATGCTTACTACTACTAATATTGACATGTTGACATCTTTAGGACTATCTAAACACTATTTCGTCAGGTTAGCGGTAATAAACCAAATTAAGTGTTTTAACATCTGCGTGAATGACGTCACTGCACGTGACTTTTTTCTTGTGAAATTACAGGCTACAACAGGTGGCCAACGTTAGCTTGATATCGTCTCGCTTCATCTGATAACAATGTATGTGATAAATGTTCACATTATGAGATTTATTCTCCGTTATGACACAAGACCTAATCATAACTTTGCTACAGTATCACACAACTGATAGCCAGCGCCACACAGCGGTACGTCTCACGGCTCTCTGCACCGCTTTAACCCTAAACCGACTCCTTCCAATACTGACCGTGAATACTGACACTCTGTAGAGACTCTGATCTCAGAAAAATACATCTTAGAAATTAAATGGGAATAATTTTGAAGATAAATAAGATTCTTATAATCTTACACGTACGCTCGCACATGCACATGCGTATTGCATCTATGGTATTCTAACATCTTACAACAGCCTATGCAGCTAGCTGATTGCGTGTGTTTTAATACTTACCTCAACGATGTATGTAATCAGTTAATTTGAAAAACTACAAATATCCACTTATGGACGTTGATAATGTGAAAGGCATGTCACACCGTTTGGGGGGAGGGGGGGGGGAGGCATAAACTTAATTAACAAACTAGCGTTTGTTACATAGCATCTACAAACAAATACAAATTGATTTATCATGTGTGAAGAATATGTACAGTGAAAAAAGGTAACAAACGTTTAATGCATAAACTGACAAACGAACAAAGGCAATATATCAAGTTTAATCTAAGGTATTTCTGATACTTAGCACGCAGTTATTCCCTCGTGCAAATACAAACATCTATCTGATAACTCGGGTATCACTTATGATCAACAAACTATCATCAAATCCCAAACTGGTATTTCCTTAAATGCGAGTATATGTATACCTGGCGAGTACCTGGCACGTACAGTGTACACATATGTTAACATCAGGCATATGTGTGTACCAATACAGCTATATCCTATACTGTGATTCGCCAGATAACACACTAACACTGATATCTGACTGTGGCCAGTTGTGTGACTAGGAGCGAGGTCAGATGAGGGACTTCTTACATTGCCGGAAGTCTAGCCCGCTGGACACGTCTACAGACACACCGTCTCGGGTTCTAGTCCGAGTTTGCACCCTCGTAAGCCCCAGTGCTGAATAATGCAGAATTACTCGGGTAAGGTGTAAACCGCTAATCTGTGTGTAGACGTCTGACCGTGGGTCCAGACGGGTATACGGTCTACAGTCTCAGGCCTATAGTCGAGGACAGTCTCGGGACGAGACTCCAAGGACAAGGTCTCAATATCCATAATAATATGAATATGAATACAATATATGAATACTACTACTACTACTACTTTTCGTTGATTTTTCCTGTAAGTTCAATCCTTGCATTGTATTGTCTACAATGCAGTTTTCCAATGAAAACGAAGCGAAACATTACTAAAATTAGATTATTTGTATAACAGAGAAATCTGATTAGGAGTCTAACTGATAAGTAGATTGTGATAGAAATCTATCGCTCCGTGACAACTTTCCTGTCGCTCCCATCTCTACTAAAAACACTACACGGTATAATTAATCTTCCTGTGAAGTTCGCGAACAATGAACCTGGGTTTTTATCTCAGCTCATCAGCACTCATCACTGGAAGAGCATTTGAGTAAAGGAATAGTCAACATCGGTACTTGATATCCTTGGTATTTAGTATGTATCTGTTCAAAGTTCTATTTTTTTCGACAGTCGATAACTCTAGACATTGCCAATGTACAGTAGTATATAGCCACCATTACGTGTTCATGATCACCATTACGTGTTCATGATGGCTTCAAGTGTGAATGGCCAAGGTATGAACTTCATTATAGAGATCTTCACAAAACCGCCTTCCGTATTTTAGAAATGTATCTTAGGAAGTACACACATTTCCGTGGTGTAGCTCTGCGCTTGGTTGAAGGCTTTGTTCCCCTGATGGTCGTCTGCTCTGGTGGAAGTAGACTTTGCTCTGGTGGAAACCCGGACATTCCCGAGTCTGTGGAAGCCATCTCGCACGCTCCACGTCATAGCAACATTCGCGGAGCTGTAACAGTGTAAGAAGATCTATACAAAAACATGTTTTGCGTTTAGACAGCATATATTCCGGTATGACTGTCAGAAGAACTGGGAACCTTCTACAATCAGGTTTCACCCTGTAGCTTCCAGCACTCGTCACCGAGGCTTGTAGAAATAGGTTGGATGTCTTCTGTACGTGTATATTTGACAGGGTGATGGTGTTTGACTTATGATATATGATTTGTCATATAGTTTGTCACTAGTACTGTATATGTTTTTCACTGTTACTTTATGTTATAATTTATAGTTGTATATGTACGCTACGTGTATGTATACATCACTATTATACGTATGTAACTGTTGCGTGTATACATCCAGTTTATGTATATCACTATTATATACTAGGACGTGTGTGTAAAGCTAACAAGTATAAATATATGTATCAGTCACGAAGGTCATCCACTCATACATCACATGTACAATGTTCAATGGGTAACGTGCCGCCGACCATTAGTAACATGCCGCCGACCATTAGTAACATGCCGCCGACCATTAAACTGAGAGAAATACTCAGAGGACACATACGTAACACTTGAAGAACAGAGGAACTGAATCAATGGATTGACATATGAAAGGGAAATTGCAAGTTTTCTCAAGGAGGTGGCGGTGTTTCCTAGAGTGATTGGTGTTGGCGACCTCCTAGTAAAACAACCCTAGCTTCCGGTTGTCATCTGCAAGTATAAGGTCGTATATGTCGGCGTAAATCGGACCCGAACAGTACTATCACCAATAGGAACTAATTACCGGTGCGATGTAGAAAACCGGAAGTAGCCACTTTTCAACAGTTCAGGGTATTGAGCTGAACTTAATAAGATTGTTTTCTCATTTATTAATTGACAATTCCTGTATAGAGACTCACTACTGTATATATAGCAGCATAATTACAGTCGTAATCCTGAACCTTCTAATATGTGCAATAGGTATGTAGGCCTACAGATATTTGATGTTGATGGCCACCATTTTACACTTAACCATAGAATCAAGCTCTTGAACATAGCACCCTCAATTATAAGCATGCTTTCATCGTTAACCAAGTGTAAGATTTCACCTGAGGAATCAACGTGCGAGGTTGGCGATGAAAGACAAGCTTCCCTCTCAGACGTCATTTCATCATTCCGCGCATGCGCAGCGTGTCTGGAAAAAGTAGTTAAAGGCAATGAATGGGTGTATGGAAGGTAACTTGGCTGGGATGGAGTGTAACTTAGCTAGATAGATATGTAGGTTGCAGATGCACTGTGTTATACTTTGTAAATACAGCGAACGCTGAATGGGTCTGGGATAGATACCTGTGAAACACTCAGGAATTTTTGGCTCGGCGCGAGAACAGGAAACAGTTAAAATTCTTACATGACGAATGAATGTTACTGTCATGTTTCTGAAGATTGCAAGTTAAGTGATCACTTTCTGAAGCACGTTAGGGGGTAATCTTTGAAAATGCCTTCTAGCGATTTTTATTTAAATAGAATGGTATCTAGATAATTTGTTTGGCAATAACTGGAGATATCCGTAAATTTATTAGCTTGAGTTTTAAAAATACCCCCAGACATTAAATCGTCCTATTTTCGCATCTGCATAGCATCCAGGTGGTGTGTATTACTGAAGCTAGCTGGTACATACAATTACTGTGCACCTAAAACATGGTGCTTTCGTGCGTAGTGCATATTTTCTGGCAAAAATACATTCTTCGTGTTGCTATATAATTATTCAAAGAATAGTCAGTTTTCTAAACTAATGATTCCATAACTTGAGGTGTTCAAATTACGCTATTCCGTAAAATCTATTCTTGTAATGATAATAAACTATTGGTGCTAAAATAGTTTCTATTTCTATGTATTTGTTTCATTGAAGATAATTGAGCTAATATTCGTCTAAAACTAAATACATTCTCAAGATGCCAAGGATCTTTAGCATCACTCGTGATCATTTGTCAGATACACATTGCGAAACTTTCAAAAGATATTTCCAAGGGGAGGAGCAGTGGTATGGTCAGCTGCATGTAGAACCCAGACACCGTCAGTTGTTGGTATTGGTCATCCTGTCTCCAGGGTTGTCAGCCAGCAGTCAGTATACGTCCATCGGATATTACCGTGTCCTCACATCTCCTTAGGGGCATGACATCTACCAGCCCCTGGGTGCGTGTGTAGGTCTCTTTATTAAAATGTCTTTACCGTATAATTGCGTCCGCCGGAAGAGGACATTGCGCCTACTGGAACAGGGCATTGCAACTACTGGAACCGGGCATTGAAATTTGCAACTACTGGAAGAGGGCATTGACATTTGCAACTACTGGAAGAGGGCATTGCCATTTGCAACTACTGGAAGAGGGCATTGCAAGTATTGGAAGAGGACATTGCAACTACTGGAACAGAGCATTGCCATTGCAACTACTGGAACAGGGCATTGCAACTGTGCAGTCAACACAGGCGTTTCGATTTGATAGAAGCAAACTTCACGGAACTAGTGAGGACTAATACTATTCTTCCCTAGCTGTAGATGACGGAATACAATGGACATCTGAGGTCATCTGAGGTCATCTGCGGTCATCTGAGATGGACTTTCGTGGTTGTCGCGATCAGTGTTGATGGTTTCTAAGACTAAGAACTCCGTAACGTGTCGAAAACTTCATTGCATGTAATTTATCCAGATTATGTTCTTTCATATCAAATGTCAGTTGTAATTATAAATAGCCTTCGCATGTTGTTAAGAAATCCATAAATTTAGGGGGGTTCTAGCCTGCTAATTGTGTCCATCCACAGAAATGCGAAGTGTTTCTCGGACCGCCAAACGTGCCGACTATGACATGTATTGTACGCACGGACGCCAGGAACCACACTCTGTCAGTCAGCGGTCAGTTACCACATCCATCATCATCAGAGGAGGTTACGTCGACCTTAACCCCAGGTGTCGCTGTGGGTGTGCGACTGCGCATCAGGTGACCTGTAGCCGAGAGCAATCAGAACTAATCGCCTCAATAGCCCTCCTGTCGTCTCTAATGAGCCGGAATCGCCGGACAATATCTCGTCTCGCCAACCTAACGCTCCGGAACCTTCCGACAATCCGGAGTGAATCTAATGAGCCGGAACATCGGACTATACGGTTGTAATTTGACCATTCTGGATACGTCCATAATTTATCTTTAGTATGGTGTGTGTAGCGAGTTTCTTTGTACTACAGACATACATCAGATTTACGATATATACTGGTCAGAGTTAACGTGTAGAAACTACCGATACTATACAGACAAGTCCACATGGAACATTTGATCTTGTAGTCATACATGCACCTACCAACCATCAATGAAACTAACAACATCATTTACATTTTGGACACAAACATGTACAGTGTTACAACAAGAAGTTACTCTTGGGTGTGTGTCTTATTATTAAAACTATAATGGTTTTGTTCAAGATTTCGCTTTAGTAATAAACTATTGATCTTACTATAGCGTGTGCATAGGGGATCACTGTTTGGTGGGTTTGTGCAAACACTCTTCGTCTGTGTAGGAATATCATCATGTATTATTCTGTAATAACAGCACTTTGATCCATACACACCAGAACTGTCAGGCTTTGATCTCTGTACAATAACTGGCGGACGTCACTGTACTCGGGAACATAAAGCATGTACATGTAAGCCCCTACAGTAACAGTACTACAGAGTCGTGTATGGAGAAGACCTTCTATCGTGGTGTCAATCAGCTGAGGCGTCGTGAGCATTTCATTGATGCATGCAGTTTGCCTTCTCGGTCAGTAAACGAGGACATCCGACTAGAGGCGAGTCGACTTAATACGTGGGTCTACTCATATAGTTGTGCGGAGTACACCTAGATGTGCGGAGTACTGGAGATAGACTGCACTCACTGGCACAAGGACGCATATAACTTTCATAAAGTAGATAAAGAGACACTAACAATAGCCTCACATCTTCCACAGCGACACGATACATATATATTACATAATTAATAGAACGTCGCACGCCCGCACCTGATCGTGCAGATAGTAGCCAGACCGACTGAACTGCTGAACTAGAACGTTGCACAACATTATTAGTGTCAATTGTGTCAATGGGATACACTCCTTCAATAGAATAGAGAGTGCTTAGAGAGGAAGCCGTAGATCGCCAGGTTATTTAAAAACAACTTTTTAGCTGCATCAAGCATGCACATTAACTTGTGAGAATAATCATCGCTGTAGTTGGCTGTGAACTATTTAAATCATTCTATCAAGTCGGATCTAGATCTGTACTCGAGATACTGTGTACAGTGTAGTGTAGTGGTGCTGTGTGTGTGACACTATCATAGACAAGCGTAGTCAATGATTAGCATATTTAATTCATATTCATGTCTGTTTATATACACACGTCCTAATACCTCTGCCCGTTGACTGACGCTCACCCTCGCTCGCAGCGCACTGTGTTATCTCATCGACTATCGCGCTATCGTTTCTGCAAAGCGAGTCGACCAGATGGTAACTTTTTTACTCATTTCCAGCGCAGAGTTTCTCCAGTTATCTGTGAGATCTGCGCGGTGGAACTATTGTTATTGCAGTGTTCCGTCCGTGTGAACTCTCCCTCTCTCCCTCTCTCTCTATCTCCTCAGACCCAGCACCGCAGTGCGTTGAGAAGGGTTTACCTCGACTCCAGAGCGCCCCCACTTACTGAAGGGTAGGTACGGCCAAGGCACACGCTCCGCTGTGGCTTTAGAATGACACAACGTCGGGGATCTTCTGCCCGCACGCTCAGTGAGAGGACCCTCGTCCGTGGTCGTCTGGTGGTGGACTGACGTAGACAGCAGACGACACCTGCGTCCGGCAACCCCTGCCCAGGCCTCCCCCACCGGCTGGATCCACTAGCTCGATTCTCACCGCTAGAGTGGTGTCGTCCAAATACAACCGCAGTGTTTCATTGGGGCTCTCGTCCGCTGTATCGGAAGTCGTAGCTCTAGCAGACGATACCCACGTACATAAAATAACAGAGGTTGTTAAAATGTTAACTTGTCGTGTGGATATACGCAGCAGCGGTGCTTTTATCCGGTGAAAATATTGAAACTTATTGGAATTGTCTGTGGAGATACCGTGAGGATAATTCTTGGCAGCCCGGGGGCTTGCTCGGATAGCGGTCCTGCATGTCGTGATGTCGTCAGTGCACGTGGGGACAGGGCTCTGTGAATGTTCCCTGCTCCTGTCCGTGATCGTCTCACTTCTGCTGCCTCAGCTCTCCTCTGGACGACATCACCACCCTGTGTTCCACGACCCACGCCAAGGTGAGTTCAGGAACCGCTCAACCGTGTCCTTAGAACACCCCAATGAACACCTAACATCACCTCAGGAGAACCTATGCGAACGCGTAACCGATTAAGACCTACCCCTATACCACACATGTAACGGCGGGTTACACGAACTAAGCTACAAGTTGTGTGTACACTTGTCAAAAACGTCAACCTTCCCGCCCATAAATGTTTTCTCATCTGCTCATATTTTGCCAGAGATGAAATAGCAGCCGCACATATTTTCTTAAGTTTTAAATTGACCTAAAACAAACCAATTTCCCTCTGCTGTGTATATGCCTTGAACCCGCTCGTTGCTGTCTTTATAAATATTTCCTCAAACATTGCAAACACATTTGGGGTAAAACACACACACAAGTTAGGAAATACACCATTTATTGTTTCTGCTAAGGTATTTTACCAGATTCCAGAAATCAGTTGGCTTTCCCGTTGCAATACCTGCAGGTTTGCGTGAAGACAGAGTGGAACCACCACACGTAATTAGCTGTGTCTTCTTAGCAAACGTCGTCAGACGCCAGTGTTGGCTGCACATTCACCGACAACGATATCTTGACGCTCCGTTAGATTAGGCGACATGGAAGTGCAATTTGATTACGGCCTGTATATCTTCAAAGCCATTCATAGATCTTTCTATCGTTCACAAGGCGAAACAAATGGGTTCTATTTAATGGAAATGGCATTACCTGTAGTCAGTATTTGCAGTATGTTAGTCAGTATTAGCAGCCAGACGTGAAGAGTATGGTTGAAGACCAAATCACTACAGACTGTAATCTCGGAAAGAAGCCTTATGTCAGTTCCGGTTATTCATGGTTATGGTTCACAGCAGGTGTTACACTACAGCCTATCTATACCTCCCGATACTGCAGACTACCTTTACCTCCCAACCATATCTAGAAACTACCTATACCTCCCAACACACACCTCCCTGTACTGCAGACTACATTTACCTCCCAACCATATCTACCTCCCTACACTATAAACTACTTATACCTCCCAACCCACACCTCCATTATACTACATATTACCTATACCTCCTAACCCTATCTACCTCCTTATACTATACTAGACTACCTATACCTCCCGACCCACACCTTCATACCACGTGTGTATTCGTCTGTCTGACATGCAACCCATCCGTGGGATTCAATTAATATTTTGATGTGGCATGTCATGTTGTTGACTAATTCCCTGTAGGTTTGACGAGTGATTGTTTAGCGGCTCCGGAGTGTGGTCTGTGTTATAGACTCTCCAGCCCTCACAGCGAGTCGCGCTGCTCCTCTCTCCTCTCGCCGGTACAGTCTACACACGACCAGCGTGTATCTCTCCCTACCCTCGCGGAGAGACGAGGTCGGCTAATATCACTCCGGAGATAACCTCCACTAACACAGTTTGCGTTAATTGTTAAACAAGAGCTGATAGCTTTAGGGGATAAGTCAATTTTACCTTTGAAATGACAACTTACGACCGTGTGCGGAGAGAACTTACACTGATAGTTTATGCTATGTAAATGACAATGTCAGTAGGGTTAACTCGAGCATATGTCAGTAAGTATGGAGTCTGAACATCGCCATCAATGTTGTATTAATTAAGAGATTGTATGTTAATATCTTGGATACATGGGATAGTCAGTCCTGAACCGCACTGCGTACTGATCTGTTGTTTGTTAATTGCCCCATTAAAACAAAATAAATATATATATGATTAGTTGTTTCTATTGAGTTTACGAGAACAATACTAATAATATTAATTAAAATTAAATTAATTTAAAGCGCCTTGGTCCCATACAGATAACTATTCAGCGGTTCTGACAACGTACCATTGATATAAACTACTATTATAGCTAACATTAATTATATAGGGTGCCTTGCGTCTAATTGTAGTTAATCCTATAGTGATGGTTGAGAGTTTGTTCCATACATGATCGTGTACAGCTTCATGTGCATTAGTAATCGAGGACCTATCATTCTACAATTAACTACTAGTAATTCCCATTTATCATCATACAACTCTTCATACGATCACCCTCTCTGAAACGTGTGAAGCACTGGATGACATATGGCTCTATCGTTCCTCCAAATGTTCGCACAATCGCAACGAATAACGCATTGTTTTTTCTTTTATAAGTATCTGGATGTTCCATTACGACAACGACTGGTCCCGTGTGACAGCGATGACAGGATATACTGTCTGTGAACTGATGTTCGTGCACCACACGTGTAGGGAGGTTTCATTGTTTTGGTCCTATGACATCAACTGGAAGATTGGCTACAGCAGGTGCTCGCCATGTTCAGGGCGAACTGTCTTACACAAATCCCCTCGTTTACCTTGATTTACGTCTATCTCAGCCAATCAAATTACCAGGAATTACCTGCAGGGTAAATAAACTACGGCCTTGGTTCGCTGCCTGTTATTTAGGAGATATTAACATGCTTCTAGGAAAATAGTACCTAGAGTTTAATTACCAAGGAGTTTACCCGTGTTCTGATTAGAAGATAAACGGACAATAAATAATTTCCAGGTAACTGTTTGTGCCAGCCTTGTGGTTCTAGGGTTGACGTATGACCAACATAGAAAGATGTTCTTCAGATAAACAGTTACGTTGGCTTTGAAGTGACTGTATTTAAATATGCATTGTGAACCCCCTTGGATTTCAGTCTGTGTGAAGTAGGCCTAAGTATTGCACCACGTCGAAGAGATAAAACTCCAGTATAACAAACACAGAGATTGACATCGTCACAGTCATGTGCTATTCCATACTGATGGTTTTCTATGACAGACCCTGTAGATTCTTACCGGTTCTTACGTAGTCTTAAATGTGGAACATATCTCCCGTATTCGAGATGGAATGAATGCTCAAAACAATATGACTATAAAAATAGTTCTCTCCAACTATGGGGGAAAAAAGCATTTCGGTCTGAGAACCTTGAAACACGTTCAGCTTGAGTTTGGCCAAGATATCCTGCAGCACACTAAAGTAACATGCTGAGATCTCAGCGAGTGTGACGGTAATGCGCTGTTTCATCCAGTTGTAACAAGCAACTCGCAGTCTGCACGTGGTAGCTCAGTAGCGACGTGTCTGCGATACAAGCAAGACTTATCAGGACATCCAGGGCATCCATCACATCTTCTGCCAGAAATCGCTTAACCCTTTGACACGGGAACAACATGCAGGCTCGTACATGCGCATCCGTCAACAGTTAAAGGGTTCAGTGTTACGCTAATGACAGAATTGTCCAGTAGGTGTCAGTAGGTGTCAGTAGGTGTCAGTAGGTGTCAGCATAGGTGTCACAGTCAATAAATAGAGTAGGTTTGAAGGAATGTTTTTTCCCGAAAAAGAAATATGTCTGGCCGGAAAACCAGCAGTTGTGTGCATGGTTAATACCGGTGAAGTCGATGTTTGTACTTTCAATAAGACTTCGTCGTATTCACAGCTTGTGCAGGTTTCGGACAGCATTCCAAACATTGGTGAACTTAATTGTTGTATTTTAAACGCGTAATTGTTTTCACCCCGCACGTGCCCCACTGTGTGGCAGTGAAGACGAGACATGCAGAACGTCGTAGCCACGCAATGGGTCCATTGTTCTCGTCCTGGACGTGGGTCAATCAGCTAAATGGCCGTGGCGGTCCTAGCTGGTCAGTTTATGACGTTCAGACCATGTGTGTATGAAAGTCTGTTTGTTGGGATATATCAAGTTACCATGCGATAGTCTAAAGAAACAGTTTACATTGCTTGAGAACCATTTATAAGTCGCCCACTGACCCGAATGTACAGATGTCGTCGTATGGACGCCGTGTGGACTAGGGTCAGCATCCTGGATGGCTTCTGGTTGGTTCATGTCCGTCTTTGTATGCTACAGGTGGCCCGTGTATAGCAGCATATGTCCACCTGTGTGTCCAGAACAAAATAATCTGACAAATGAATGGAACATAACAAACCATGGATAGATTAGCTAAAACAACTAACAATAGTTTTCTTATCGATGGTGATATTGTATTTGTCAGAAAATAGTGCGTCCTAATGTCTGTAGCTTATATATATATATTATGCACTTGTATAGAATCCGGTTGTAGTTTTCTGTCTCCCTACCGAGTCATAATTGCATATAATCTCCTAATAACTACATGTACTTAGCAGAATTGAATGTGACGATGATACTAAAATTGGAGGAACACAGACTCCAATTGAAATCCGTATATTTACATGAATTAACGCCATGTAATCAGAGACCATAAACAGATATAATTTCGTATTCAAGTCAAACTGTTATGATAATAGTTCATAGTCGTCATTGATATACCGTACATGTACTAACATATTGTCATAACTGGTTGTCACCAAGGATGATAGATGATTGTCATAACTGTGTCACACACTCTCTGGAGTTGGACTGCTATTAGTCCATGAGCCCAGGCTCAAATTTGGAGGTTTGACTACCAAATTTGAGGGCAAGTCGCCACTATGTTTTTCAGT
>JAVCKZ010081547.1:0-12623 GCA_034780755.1 Lepetodrilus elevatus
GACAGACTTAAGGCCATTCTGTACTACAGTATGACAGACTTAAGGCCATTCTGTACTACAGTATGACAGACTTAAGGTCATTCTACTACAGTATGACACTTAAGGCCATTCTACTGCAGTATGACAGACAAGGCCATTCTGTACTACAGTATGACAGACTTAAGGTCATTCTACTACAGTATGACACTTAAGGCCATTCTACTACAGTATGAGAGACTTGAGGCCATTCTGTACAGTATGACATACTTAAGGCCATTCTGTACTACAGTATGACAGACTTAAGGCCATTCTGTACTACCCGCCACAATGTAAGCTAATAATAGCAGTACTGCAAGACCCAAGGAACATCATGGTGCCAAGCAGGAACAAAGACATGTTGCCAAAACGCGAGGAATCGCATGCATCTTACCCTTCCTATTTCTGTGACACAGTCTATTTATACATCTCATGCAAGATCTATTTTGTGTGCGATGGATTCACCACCACAGCAGCAGCGGGAGAAAGTATTGATGGTCTGGTGTGTCTGTGTTACGTGTGTATGGAAGTACACACTTTGCCATACTCACCATGATCATAGTGCTTAGTGAAGTAAGACTGGAATCAATGGCTAGGATCAGCCCTCACTTTAGCCCTGATGGTCGCCAGCACAAGCTTCACAAATAGACTGTGCTGTACACAGATAGATGTATATATGAAGCGTGATCAATAGATGTTTTCTATTTCATTACCGTATGTTTATAGTACCTTCATTGACCAGTTTCAGCTGCCATTTGTTGATACATTTCTGTCAATAAGACTGATAGGTTGACCTTGTTCAAAGGAAGTAATTGAGATTAACTTTTGGAGTAAAAACCTAGGAAGGTTCCTACAAATTAGAATTCCACCAGTGTTCAGTTGTCAAGATACCTTAAAATCATGTATACAAAGCTATCTGACCTACTTTCGTGAAGGTTGGTTCTTCACGTAAGTTATCTTTCTGATCATCATGGTAGCATGCTAGCTAGGTACTGATCATGATATTAGGATGTGTTGTCTGTACAGTGCTTCAAGTCGCTATGCAGTCATCATCCTTGGTCTGTCAGTACCGGCCGGTGCTCACAGGTTTACTGCAACATTCAACATTATGGATAATGGATGTTGCTGTTTCTTCCTGCCCTAAATTAATACTAATAATAAGGACACTTATAACGCGCTAAATTCCACACCGATAACTTATATGCTCAATGTTCAAAAATGACAAACCGTGATCAATATATGAGTGAAATAATCTTGAAAGCGGCTCAAACCCCAATATTTAATAAAAAGATTAACTTGAAAATATTATTTGATTTTACATATTTTCAACCAGTTTTACTTCCTCATAAATACGTACATCATATATAATTTGCTAATTGCATGATGTATATTTTTAACCTTTAATTTTTAGATCAAATACAAGTTATTTTCTTGTTACCCGGTATTTTTAACCCTCTAACTGCAGGATTAAGTGTAGGCACTACTTTTTTTGGTCATTTCTGGTTATCCAACATAGAAAGAGTTAAAGAGTTAAATGGACAAACATATAATCTTGAATTTTATACAACATGATGAAACCTTTTTCTTAAATGATGTTTTTGTCAATACATTGTTGTAAAGGAGAATAACTCAATGTTGTTTTGAGTAAGGTGAGCAATGTTTTGCATGTGATGGCACATTCAGGTCTGTTTAAAAAGCTCAATTTTCAAAACAAAAACAAGAAATCGACAAATAAAAAACATCTATTTTGATCATTGATATATTTTTTTTTAATAAAACAATTTTAATCTTACATCTAGTTCTATAAATGGGAGCAATAAACTAGCTGATGTATGTACTTTGTAATGTCACACTATATTTGCCCCACCCTCCATACATTCAGTTTGAGTACCTTTAACTCTCTCCATGCTGAAAGCAACCGGAGATGCCCTAAAGGGCTGTACCTGTGCCTAATCTGGCAGGGAGAGGGTTAATATGACAGGAAATACCCTCATTCACAATCAGAACATCCTCACGGCATTTCCTCTTGCTTCGATTAAAAGTATATATATAAATGGCATAGCCAAGACTAGAGAGTGCATTCGGAATACTAGAATGTTTTTTCCCATCCAGGAAGTTGTAGTGAAATATCTCCACATCTAATACTAATAGATATGTTCTTCGATTCCCATTTCAGTGTTCAAAATTAAGAAAATAATAAGGTGGTCATCTTCCAGAGGCCCAATGTTAATGGAGGTCAAATTTGTAATTGGGTCACACATATACCTTTGAAGTTTTAACATTGCAGATTTTCAAATGAACACCATAACAATTCTCACACTGCCATCTTATCTATACCGGTAGTATTCTGGTATACATGGTTACGGTATAGATCTAGCAAGGATAGAAACTAACTTTAAAACGTACTTGCCCGAATAGTGATAAAATAACAAATATTTTAAACATTATACTCAATTTTCAGTTTGATCACATTAATTTCAGTGAATGTATTAACAATATATCATTAATTAAAATACATTATCCTTAACATTTTGTATTAATAATTTCATATCATATTCATGTGTATACAATATATCAGTGTATGCTTAATTTCTTTGGCTGAATTGACAATGAATCTCGCCAATAAATAATACTTTATGGTAAATCTTAGTTTTCTCATTGAACAAACAATACAAAATATGGTATATATAGGAATTTCAGTTAAACTTGTTGACCTACAGTCTTTTTTTTCTTCTTGTCTATTCAATCATAAAGCAACTACAGCAACTGTTAATTAATTACAGCTCTCCAAAATAAATGAAAGCCATTATTTATTCACCAGCAAGAGACCTTCTCAGTTTAGTCGTGCATGAGTTGTTTCACGGAACTACTTTTCTCCCTTCCCTGTTACCCCTGGGCTGGAGTGGCAGATGGTTTGTCACAGTGAGGGGGTCGGCTATTTCTTTGGTGGCGCACAGCTGTCTTAAGTTCCCACGCTTTGCATGGACTTGTTGCCCCAATTTTAGCCCTCATCTAGTCCTGGTTTATCTCTAGCCCCATCAGCAGCAGAGGAATGTAGGGTAGCCGACTGCAGGGTAAACTGTGTTTTGATGATGGAGTTTACATGCCTCGGCGGGTAGCCTCTGGTTATGCAGTGTTATAAGCCAATGCTCATTCTCAATTTGTCAACTTGTGCTTTGGTGATGGGCTACTGTATTATAAATGACGTGAAATCATTTAATGCAATTGAATAAATCTAAATTATTTTTGGGAAAAAAAATCTTCGTTGGCATTGACCATGTTGATGTAAAAAACAACAACTTGTGTTTTGTGTTTTTCGATTATGTAGTTATTCAAGGCTAGATCTATTTTTTATTTATTTATTTTTTATCGAGGGGGTGTGTGTTGGGGTGGGGTTGAAGAAACTAAATTCCTTGGAGAATTAAAAATAAGAAAAACAATTGAATAGTGAAATGCAGTAAAATGTATCTATAGACTACTGTACTTACGTAAAGATTTATAATTAGTATCTATTTGAAACTTGGTAGGTATACACTAGGCATGAATTCACCTGTTTAGGCATTCACATCACTTGCGAAAAATAAAGAAATATGCTGAAAACAATATCCAACATGGGCACTGTTGTATAAAACGGAGAAACAGTAAGGTTTACCCTTAACTCCACCCTTTTAGCAATGGTGTAGTCTATGACTGGAGATTAAGGCTACCTTAGTCTATGCCATTTTGTACAGGAGCCAACAGAAATAATTGATTTATCGATAAGATATGATTTTGGAGAACATTTTATCAATTGGTATAATCTGGTAACATCATCACTTCTTTGTGTGTTTTTTTTACAAATATATGATTCTGTTGGAGTCCGTTTATATCAGCTTGCATATTGTTATTAAATTATTCATGATAATTGCTTCAGTTCCCATGACAGGAGTCAGTTTATATTTACATTATGTAACCCTACAATCACCATTGTTTACCATATTTACAATGCCAGTCTTGTAGTATTGATAAACAATTCAAGTGACACTGTCAAGCTGTGGTAAACATGGCGTATTTATGACACATGTCCGCAGGTGTGATTGTAGTATAATTGTACTAACTTATTGTCAACTGGTTATGGTGTAATTAAATTATAGCCACAATAACTTTAATAACAGTAAATTATTATAAGTTGCAATGCTCCAAAATAAGGATATCTGAGACAGCGATAGAAACTAACTTTAAAACTTACTAGCCCGAATAGTGATACAAATAACAAATGTGATGAATTTCTACTAGTCCTTAGGATATCTTTAGCATTGGGAGAAATGCCCCGGGCTAGAGGACTAGTGTTAATTTTGATCCCTGCTGAGAGCAAATGTATTGAAGTTATTGTTGTGCATTTATGATTAAATAAACAGCTTATTAATAATTTGTTATGAAATTGAAATATACCGTACTAAAATCCCACTAAACAAATATATGTTAAACAAACTTGACGTTTTTTTAAATGAGAAATAATTAAAATATATTTGATAATTTAAGATTAAGTTATAAGGGACTTAAACAGAATCTTCCATTTGTAGAAAACACAAAGAAGTACTATAGTACACCATCATGAGACCATGTTTATTGTTTTCTCCAAGATTTATCTTATTGATGAATCAGCTATAATGCTGGATTGGTTTGTTTTTGTCTACACCGGATGTTATTGTCAGCTAACAAAGCATGTGCCACAGGTTTTTAGCATGTTGTAGATCACCTTCTTGGTGTTGCCCTTCTTAGTGCTGACAGAAAAACAATTAATTTTCATGTGATTTTTTTTTGTGTGGTCATTTGATGCATGATATTATTTTCCGAGATATATTTTCAAGAATACACGTTTTGTGTATTCTTGAAAATATATCTCGGAAAATAATATTTGTAATATTGTAATATTATTAGGCATAATAAAAACAAATATAGTTAGTCTTATAATGGCTGCACACTAGCGTCGGTTTTCGCTCGCCTGGTGTGTGGTGCTCCAAATATTAAAACAATGCTAGATATTGTGCAATTGGTCGGCGAGACTAAAAATCCCTAGTGTGCATCTATCAAAATCAGTGAGGAGGACATAATAATAATAAATATAAATGTAAGCTGTTGTGTTTGGTCTATTAAAGTATTATGTGTGTCACTGTCAGAATGGTAATTCATTTGGCTGGACATTAATGAGTAAATACAGACCGATATGCAAATAAGTAATATATCAATTGAATGCATTTGTAACCATAGAAAAAGTCTTTATAAATCTGTTGTCATTTTTCTCTGATGTTTTAATTATTACTGATAATTAACCTAATAAACAATTTAGTTTTTTTTTATGGGTGGTTTATTTTCATCGACTTGCCTGACACATGACTAATTCACTCCACAATGTAATTAGGTAATATTTATTCAACTACCTGCATCATTTCAAAACAAATAGGACAGGCTAGAGTCAGGTATTTTACAATGTAATGCATCTTTCAAACAAGGGGGCAGGAGTGCGACCTTTTACATGAGAGGTCATGTGACTGGCTGAGAGATTTGTGTGGGATAACTAACATGACTAAGTACATATTTATCAAGATACGCCTCAGATACCCCCATACCAGGTATTTCCAGCAAGCCACCGAACTATCTATTTTCCACCAGCCAGTTAGTTAGTTACCTCAATGAACGTGGTATCTGCAGACAGCTAAACCCGGCAACTCTAAATTGATTACTAGTATCTGGCTCGAGGTGAAAGCAGATTTTTGTCAGCAACCCTTTGGCTGCTAGTCAGATTATGTGTGTGCACTCAAAGGTGTGGGTGGGTTTTGTACATTGATGATGTTCCAGTCTGTCTAATACTAATAATGCTATTTCAATATAGGTATGTAGATCTATTTATTTGACAATGCAGTTGTATATCACACTCACAATGCATCCAAACATCAATAGTATATAAAAAAAAATTAAAAAAAAAAAATAATAATAAAAGTATAATTGAAATAAAAATAAAATATATGCATTTTTATTTTATATGAATATTAAAGTTTATTAATAAACCCATTGCAGAGGATGACATAACTGTAAATGCCTTTCCTAGAAGTAACTAGAAATAGTAAAGGTTTACAGAGTTAGAACTTAACTTTAAAACGTACTCGCCTGAATAATGATATAAATAACAAATTTCTACTCGCCCTTATGATACCTTTAACCCTCTCCCAGCTGAAGGCGAGTTAACTTGCCCAAATACATGCAGAAATAGAACACTTTGATTTTATTCAGCAGGGAGAAGGTTAACATTATGAGAAATGGATCGGGCTGCAGGGCGAGTGGGAACTTCTAACCCTGAGTTTAACTCTTTCCGTGCAAATTATGACAGAAGTCAGAAATGCTCTAAAGAGCAACTCGTTGTGTCTAATACAGTTAAAGGGTTAAAGTGAGACAAATTTACTCTGTTGAACATCGTTTTGAAAATGGCTCTGTGCATACACTACGAGATAACTGAAGGCTACGTCATATGTTAAACCAACGTTTGATGACCTCTACATCGCCAGTTTTACATACCAATGTTGTAAGCACAAACAAACCTGGAGATGATTTATTGATAAGAATAATTTTTGAGAAAGCGTTATCACAGTACATCAGTTCATGTAGTAATATTATTATGTTTTCTATGAAAAAAATGTGAAGAGTATTTTAGCGGTACTCTGTCAGTAGGTAACCCAGTTATTCACAGGTAACACGGGCAGGGTTTCTCCGAACGCGCAATCCTGCGTCACATACGCAAGTTTGGACGCACTTTATTAATAAAAATTGTTAATAAGTATATCAATATGCGTCCCCGGGACTCTCAAAAATTGAAACCTAAGTGGAACCCTGCACAGGTATTCACAGGTAACAGGTATTCACAGGTAACATAGGTATTCACAGGTAACATAGGTATTCACAGCTAGCCATATCATTCTTAGGATGATCAGGTAGCTGTTTGTTTGACTTGTGGACCAAAAGCACAAATCTGGACCTTATGTGTCATTTCACATATATTTCATCTGGTAAATAGGTTAAACCATGACAACATCATGGTACTAATTTTGCTATTCTTAACCCTATATATCCATACTGGAGGCAACCAGAGATGCCCTAAGTAGCAGTGTTTGTGTCTATAATCCAGCAGGGAGAAGGTTAAAGGTGAAGGTTTACTTGCACTCATTGAGAATTCTTAGAATATTTTGAGACTCCTGTTCTGCAGATAGTGTGTTCTTCATGTTGAAAACTTATTTGGAGTACTAGACCACGTTGCTTAGAATCAGAACAGTTGTAACTGACTATGTCAAATTTTAAGGACCAGCAACAAATGTAAGTCTGGCTACATGAACCACCTTTATGGCTACAATATCAGACATAAATGTCTCAAGTATTGTAGAGATAAGTGTTACAGTGAGTCCATGCAATTTTAATTGCATTTCAATATATACCTACAACTGTTCTGAAGAACGGGACTCTGGTTATCAATAACCATGATGTATTGTGGTGTTTTATTTAGCAGCAAATTAAATACAAGGCGACATAAAATATTTGAACAGGGCAGTTTATTTTAAAATATTTAAAAAGGGAATCAGGGTTAGAAGTTCCCACTCGACCGGTGGCCCGATCCATTTCTCGTAATGTTAAAGGTATCCTACGGGCGAGTAGAAATTTCATGTTTTGTTATTTATATCATTATTCGGGCGAGTACGTTTTAAAGTCAAGTTCCAACCCTGGGGAATACGAAGAAATGTCATTCCATTACTAGAGTTTAATAGCTCTGTAATAATTATTATTCTATCATTCTATATTCCACGTATTGCCTGGCATTACAATGCTCTTGATCCTCATTGGAACCAACTATACTTGTCATGGTTCTACTTAGGTTTAAATTTTTGAGAGTCCCGGGGACGCATGTCGATATATTTATTAACAATTTTGATAAATATGTATAGTGCGTCCAAACTTGCAATTTTTGCGTATGGGACACAGGATTGCGCGTTCGGAGAAACCTTGCTTGTAAGGTACATTGAGGTCCTCGTATATTTATAAGCAGCGTGGTTAGCAACATCTTAGCCAAGCAAATTATTGGACAATTTGTCGTATTGATCAGCTCGGTGATATTGTTATTGGAAGTGATTGTCTGGCTAGCACGTGCTTATTAGGAATCAATATCACAACTCACGTTATTTGCGCCTAATGTCCGTGTGATCAATGAACCATTAGATATATTCAAGCAGAGGCTGACAATAATGGAGCAAATATTTGTCCATTTACTTTATGCATTGAATAGATTTATTGCATTTGAACGTAAAGAATCGTGTGTTAATAATTTAGACTTGTAAGATGATGAAATATTATGTAGTTATCTCGATACAAGAAATAAACTTTAATGTATTGCCATATAATCTATATTAGTGTCAATAATGTCAATCTCTTGCATATTTACAATATTATATCAATGTACATGCATGCGTGTTATCATAGACAAAAGAACACTGTTGTCATGGTTTGGATTTATTGTCATTGTAACTTTTACTAGCATGAGCCTCTTTACACCTTCAGGTATACCCGGCACTGAATAGATTGAAGCGAAACACTCATTTACAATTGAATACTTGTTGTAGTTGGCATACCGCATACTTTAGAATACTTTTAGAATTGTAGCAACATATAGGAAGTCATTCCTGGATCTTTGTAGTAATCCCATGATTGTCTGAAGATGATACCGTATATCGTATGGAAATACAGATATGACCCCTGTCCTTTGCAATCATTCACAACTTTATGTCTCGGTAAACTCAAACAAGCATGTACTAGAATGCTAATGGCTATTTACTGCTTCCATACCATCAATGAAGCTAGACAACATGAATGAAAACGTTCACCCAGAAAGACCTGTTAACTATCAGAAATGTCATTTTTCATGTGTCGCATACTGCATGTATATATATTATCACACCTGTTTGAATGCACGTACAACATTTCTTTTCTATTTTGCAGGTTTTCCGTCCTGTCATCCAAATCCGTGTAAGAACGAGGCACAATGCAAGGCAGTAACCTCCAAGCACAGTGTTTGTTTGTAAGTATCCTGAAGTGGACTGGAGGAAACAGCTCTCCCTGCTCCACACCTGTGTTCAAGATGCTATATAGCACTCATAGTGACGTTGATTGAAACAACTCAGTTAATATACTTAATATACAGACTAATAACACCGTCACACTACCAATTTGGGGGCATATGATAGCAGTGGTAGATCATTGAACTATCATGCCAGAGATACTCAGTTTGAACTCAACTCGCCCAGGAGAACCAGCATATAGACGTAAAGTTACATAGTCTTAGAGGCTGAAAGTAAATCATGTATATATTTTGATTGGTATTATGATATGAAAGGAGCCATTGAAATGCTTTTCCAGGTATCTAGAATTGCTTAAAGCTAATATTGGGGCTATTTTTAATAGTATTTTGGTGAGAAGGTGTGACACTGAAGTACCCACCAGGGTATCATTTCTGGAAGTTCTCTTAGCAGCTAAGGAACCATTGCACTCTCTTAGCAATGTGTTAGCTATCGGCAAAGCGAGTGCTATGGTCCCTTAGCGGCTAAGAGAGATTCGAGAAACGATACCCAGCATCTTAAGTTTTCAGAAGTAGGATGGTAGGATGTACTGTACCATAACTGTGTAGTTATCATCGGTTGATCCAAATCAACTGATGCTGGTAGATGTACGGCGGCATATACTGATAACACTAATAACAGAGATATATATTTATCAATTTTCTTTGTAGATGTATTTTGTATGTTGGAGAAGGAAAACAGATGCTTCTATTTCTAAGAAGCTTACTATGATTACATTGAAATTTTACTATGATTACATTGAATTTGTACTATTTTACTATGATTACATTGAAATTTTACTATGATTACATTGGAATTGTACTATGATTACATTGGAATTGTGCTATGATTACATTGGAATACTATGATTACATTGGAATACTATGATTACATTGGAATTGTACTATGATTACATTGGAATTGTACTATGATTACATTGGAATTGTACTAGTTTCTAGCTTGTGTGTTGGATACATAACTGTTGTTTGATTTGAAGAATACTCTTGTGAAATGTTGATGGTTTATACATGTGCAAAACATTTATGAAATTGCGATTATATCTACAAGATATGGCAGGGCTATAAAGGGTTGTGATTGAATGAATTGGAAATAATCTGAAATGAAATATTTAATGTAGTTACAATAGTAGTAGACATAAAGTAAGAAAAATGTCAAAAATGTATTTAACCAGTTCAATTGTTGATTACACTCATTTACCGACTAGCAGAATGAATAATTTAGTATTGTAATTGCTCTAAAGACGATTATTCTTCCCCCAACCCCCTTTCCTCAATGAAGTAATGCAACTAAATCCTTTGTGTGCAATATCATCTTACACATCAGTAATTAACTATCTGCATTTTAACGAGTTTGACTTTCACGAAGAGATCTAAAGGGTATCAATCCTGCCTCTAAGCACTTGCTTTATCCATAATTCATAGGCGTATCCAGGTACGGTTTCACTACTGTGCTTTCACTAAACGAGCTGCTTGAATGTTTGGCATTTAAACTTTGCAGTATTTCCTTCAAAGATCAAACATTTGTTAAATTAATTATTCCGATTTATTTGCAAATCTGTGATTGCTGCCGGGTAAGATTCCAAATCGACTCTGAAAGGAGAATTAGTTTGCTGGATTAATTAACATGATTAATAATTCTTTCTGAAATGTAGTTTTATATTTGGGCCGTACACCTACGGTCGTCCGGATATAAATGACAAAATAGGGCTTGGAATGCATAGGATGGGTTCCAGGCCAGCCCACATGATCTTGTGCTAATTAAGCAGGTAGGTACAAGGATATAACCCTTGAACATGCATTAACACTTGATTAGCTACCTGTCCACAGCGTACCTGGATCAATAAACATCCGTATCGGTCTCCAGGGCTTTGTTTCAAGACAACAAAAGAAATGTTTCAGAAAAGAGATAAACAGAATCACATTAATAAGTTATCATCTCCTTTCAGTCCTTTAAAAAAAAAATAGCGGTCCCAAACCAATCAGGAATATTTTCTAAAAGATTTAGCATTTCATTATTAATGGTTGACTTGGAGTTGGGAACTAAAACAGTGACTAACAAACAGTTTAATAATATGAAGCAATGATTACCACCAAGCTTTGATCTTGTATAAGCATTAAATAGTATTGAATGGCTATGTTAATTTGTATTGTTTAATAGATTAGACCATTCCAGACTATGTAACTTACTTCACAATTATTATTAGACACTTCAGGGTTTCTCTGAACGCGCAATCCTGCGTCCCATACGCAAAAATTGCAAGTTTGGGTGCACTTTATTAATAAAAATTGTTAATAAGTATATATCTAGATTATTACCCGAGTGTCTTTAGATACCGTCAGTATCCTGCATTTGGGATAAGCATTGTATTATGCGAGCCTTTGGCGAGCATAATACATAGTGCTTATCCCAAAACCAGGATACTGACGGTATCTAAAGACATGAGGGTAATAATCTCTTTATCATGCAATGTCAATCTTAATCGACGGTCATGAAATTAAGTGTTAATAGTGGAGAATGTCTGCGGCAGAATGAAAGAACATCAGCACAGCTGTGTGTGTGTTTCTTCTGTGACGTCACAGACAATCAAACACCCACGCACACCCCCTGGGGCAATCAAACACCTCCTCAGATAAACCACAGGCACTTGAATCAGGCCATTATTTTAAAAAAAATATATGTATATTTATTTTATAGAATAGAAAATGATTTGATAGAAAATGATTTGATAGAAAATGATTATCTTACAGATTCATTCGAAAGTGGGGTCGCTCTATCTATCCTATTTCAATTTAGTATATTTCAACTGGAATTATCCCAGATGCATGGCTAAGAGGTATAATTAGATTGGTATATAAAAAGAAGAATGGTGTAAATGTTAAAATTATCCTAATTTCTATAGACCTATCACAACATTATTAGCTGTTTTGGAAAACTATCACATGTGTGCTTAACAAAAGATTGAATTCTTTCTTAGAATCCAATAATTTATTGACATCCGGACAGGTAAAGTATAAAAAACTTGAATATGTACAACCTAAGTATTGTGTCGTGAACCTGTTTTCTACCAGAATGATACTGATTGCCCCATTATTAATATTAGTTATGATCAGCTTGACTGATTCCAAAGATCTTGACAACGACATTCAGAATAAATTATTTTCGATTGCTCAAGATGTTCTTTGTCTTGCATCCCAAGGCTGTATAAGTTGATGTCCAAGCATATAGTTTTGGGAATGACTATCATATATCTCACTGGTTCTACAAAACTACAGCAGTTGTTAAATTCATTTGTTTTAGAACATATTTTACGCATATTTTGTCAACATTGGTATTTGAGATGTACACCCACCATGTTCAAACTAGTATAACTCAGCAACTAATCAAGATATTAGCACACTATTGGTGCTAAGAGATAGCTTACACTTTGTAGAACAAAACTAAGAACTATTTTTAACC
>JAVCKZ010081558.1:0-12622 GCA_034780755.1 Lepetodrilus elevatus
TCGTTTTATATATCTATTTTCAACATATATAATTGATTAAAAGCAACTTGTTCTGGCACCGAAGAAATCCTTTAAGTTTAATACTAAAATATCATCAAATCGAATACTGCCACGACAAACCTGATCATGTAAAACCATACTATGTTGATTTTTAATTTAATCTATATTCCTCTCTCTGAGGCTTGACTAAAAAATAAATAATGTGTCTATATAATTTTGCTACAGGTAATGCACGTCACGTGAACCTTATATATACCGCAAGTACTGATTACACGTATACATACCCGGTGTGCGGTGACTATGTGCTGATCTGTTACAGATCGTTTAACCCTCTCACCGCTGGAGGCAGTGCTTATGATTAAGCTGGCAAGGAGATACACTTGAGACGAATAGGCTTATGTTACACTTAATTATCACAGTCGTACTCCACTACCACTGTACACACGTATGTATCAGAACTGCACGTGTCAATGAGTCAATCAACATTAGGTAGGGGTGTATACATATCAGGTGATATATTGATGTTTTACAATCAATGAATAAATGCATATACTGTGTCCATGTGTTCAGTACTAATGCATCCAGGTATTCAGCATTAGTGTGTTCAGGTACTAGTAATTAGAGTGTCGTGATGCATGTAGTAACCATGTGTCAATATATGTAGTAGTAATGTTTCAAGGCGTTTATAGTATCTTTTATACGTATCCTTGTGTACCCATATATTCGGTATTAGTCTGTCTATTTATTTAGTTATTAGAGCGTGCATCAGATTGTTAAATGGTTTACCGTATAGTATGCCATTACCGCAGAGGAATATTGCATACATCAATGGCATGTTGACCATCTACCATTATGAAATGTTATGCAGAAAATTGCAATGTTACAGGTGCGTTACACGACGTCAACCACGATACAAGCTTACATTAATCAATGGATCGTGCGTCTCATTTCATCAGTGATCATAGTCTCATTTCATCAGTAATCATAGTCTCATTTCATCAGTGATCATAGTCAGTCAGATGTCTTATTTCGTAAGTTGCTGGTGTGGTATTTCATTATGTGTCTGATGTCATCATATTCGTCTGATGTCATTTTATCGTATATCTGATGTCATCCAATACGAAAGTATCGCTCCAAATATTACTGACATACGCTCAACAACGTTGTCATTTCATTACATTGTATAATGTCATCACATTGGTCTGATGTCATTTCCTTGTATGGCTGATGTCATCACATTGGTCTGATGTCATTTCCTTGTATGACTGATGTCATTACATTGGTCTGGTATGTCATTTCCTTGTATGACTGATGTCATCACATTGGTCTGATGTCATTTCATTATTTGTCTGTCATCACATTGGTCTGATGTCATTTCATAGTATGTTTATAGTCTGGATAGTTTTTCTTCAAGCCATCGCGTCCAATAAGTACTAAGAGACAAACAGAATGGACACGAGAGCGCTATGGTCTCTTAGTGGATACGACAGCTTCCTGAAAGGGTCTCTTTCAACAATTTTCACGCGTCTTTAGTACCAAGAGTTATATATTGGAACCATAGCTGATTTTTATTGTTATTAATACAAAAGTCATTAAACAAAACAAAACCGTTCACCATGGTTCACATATTCGATGGTCATCATATCACTTAAGTTGACCAATTGGGTACACGCCTAAACTGGGCTAAAAGCCGTAATTCGGTACAGCATTTTCATTTCTCAACAAAATATGGGATTAATATATAACTTGTTACCTGTATTTTGTATACAATTCTCTGAGTGTATTACATTACGATCCAAAGTCCCTATTTTTTCGTAGCAATTATTTCTGAATCAATATGTATTTTATTTATGTGACAGATTGGCATTATCACAGGAAAATAACCAGCTGATAACGTATGCATGTAAACTTATGTAAACTTATGTAAACTTATGTAACAGGTTGCTTCTGATCTATACTAAATATTATCGAGATGTTCAGGTAACCTATTCTTGCTTAATTAATTAACACCATGCATTGTTATCAGATAGTATATAACAAGGGGTGTACTAGTACTGGTACCATCTTCTCCAGCGAGTGTGAAGTATGCATATTAGCAGTCATGGAGAGCGAATCATATATATACTACACCAGGGTCCAGCCACGGGGCTGTATCGGGAGTATCGTCTTCTATACACGTGGCGGCAATATCTTCACTAACTGCACTGATTAGCTATCAATGTTTGCTTTGTTCCACACATATGTTTTTGGGTTTTAACGACATTACTTATACAGAACTTGTAGTAGGCATACATCGGGTATGTTCCTCGAAAATGAATCTTGAAGGGGCTACATCGATAAATTACGAATCCAAATACCAAAACTAATTCCGTTTCTTGATTTTCATTAAACAAATTATCATACTGAGTACGTTTATAAGTTTAACAAATCCAGGACAAAACAAAATGACGGTGGTTGTTAAATTAATTATTTTAATCGATATTGTCATTTGGATGTAGTTTCGTTTAACATTGAAAAAAAACAAATAACTATAGCTTGCATTCTTATAGAACTTGTTTCAAATACGATTCACGATCGGTACCTCACGATCATTCACCTGTACCAAGGTATTATATAGCATGTGATCACATCTCATTTACTACAGTATAGATGTGTAACTGATTAGATATATCACCTCTATATTACTTCCTTATAGTTATATATGCTATGGAAACCAGCTTGGAACTATTATGCAATTAACTCTCTCCATGCTGTAGGCAACCGGAGATGCGCCAAAGAGCTGTTCAGAATGGTTACAGAATCTAGTTATTTGTTCAAGCATATTGTATATAATTATTTCATATCAACGTAAAGATTATATGCAATATTATCCTCGATATCTACCTCGGATGACGTGTTTACGGTATCAGTGAATATGTAGATACCACGCTAGGTATATATCAGTGTCGTGTGTGTGGGGTATATGGAACAATATACGTATGTATAGTGTAAGCCGGACTCGTGTAAACAACGTAATGTATCTGCTATGGCCCGTTATTACGCCACCACGTCTACACTACCACATTACTGAGCACATGTAACGTAGGAAGCTATGGTGTGCACCACTGTAGGTACAGGTATAGGTAGAATGCGTTAATAAAGTACTAGTAATTCTCCACTTAACATGCTTGTGTTGAAATGCCGTGCTTCCATGTATAACGGTTCAGCTAGTATTGCAATGCACCGGCGAGCCAGCATATAATTAATTACACCAAAACTATCTTTGAAGAAATTAAATATTACTGTGCTATTGATAGTTGAGATAATAACGGATGAGCGCTCACGTGAACTGGCATAGAATGCGTGTGCATCCCCGAGGTGTGCACACTTGCATATCACTCCTGTCTAATTACATTATGAAGCTGGGAGTTTCTGTATTAAAGCAGTTCATCACGAAGTATTGATGTTAAAGTATTGAAACATGTTTTTGGCGGGACCATCAGGAAGATCACACTGATCCACGGACCCCGGTAACATTGTTGCGCTTTAAGCACATTATTATTACTAAAAATAACACTGAACATTCTTGAGCTATTCTGGGAGTTATTGTTTGACACAGTTACAGTGATTATCGTTATATGAGTGCTATTCCCACTTGATGTTCTGAATTTGAACTCAATACAAGACGAAAGTGGCATTTGGTTTTAATTACTGTAATACATAAATTTAATAGTCTTTCTGTGCCTTTGTATTAGCATTATCATTTGTGAGGTGAATATTACTGGTTCATTTTTAATACAAACATACAGTTACTATAACAAAAACAAACAAGCCACATACTGCTCTAATGAAAGGACAGTACTCCTGTACTCCATTATGACCAGCACCTGCATTGTCCAACAGGCGTTTCTTTCAGCATTTACCCACATTTTTGTTACAATAATAGAATTCTGTCCGTGGAATGCAATAATGTAATGTCATGAATGTGAGTGTGTCTGTGTGTGTGTCTGCGTGCATCTGTGTGTGTCTGCGTGCATCCGTGTCTGTGTATCTGCGTGTGTGTGCGTACATCCGTGTGTGTCTGCATGCATCCGTGTGTGTATCTGTGTGTGTGTGTGTCTGCGTGCATCCGTGTGTCTGCGTGCATCCGAGTGTGTGTGTGTGTCTGCGTGTATCCGTGTGTGTGTGTCTCTGTGTGTGTGTGTGTGTGTGTGTGGGGGGGGTGTTTGTGTATGTGCTTGTGTGTATGAAGCTTTTCATTGTTCTTGAACAATATATCTGTAACAAAATCTGTACTTTTCAAAGAACTACCGGGTAATATAAAAATAAAATAACAACATGAGATATTTACCAACTTTCTTTAATTCCATTGAGAAGATTCTAAAAATGCCATTCATATAAACCCATAGCCCTATATTTTCGATGACTACACATTTCATACCAATGGGTTAGTGGATGGTTCTAGTTCTACTTTGAAATAACCACATGGATGTCAATCAACCTTCTCATCCAGCCAATGATGCAAACAATGATGCAAACACTCTCTCCAGTGGTAGTCCCTGTGAGTGAGTGATGTCACTGCGGGAATCTTTCACCCATTTGTGACGCGGATAGTCCTTGTAACAAATGTATAATAGCACTAGTAGCTGGACTAGAGGCAAGTTGAAGCACTTTAAGTAATCATTGGTCTTCTGCTATACATCATTAGAAAGATTCACTGATTTAGACCCATGTGGAAATAACAATGTCATAAACATAACTATACATAGTGTGATCAAAAATATACATGATTTGCACATTTCTTTCCTGTAATTCTACACAATGATTAAAACACACAAGACCACATTCAGTCCACACTGGAATTGTTCAAGGACTTCATCATAGATGACTTAATAACATGTTTTGCACAAAATTCACTTTAATTGGGAAAACCTCAATATATAATAATATAATATTATTTGCTCTTGGAACATAATGTTAGTGCTTAAACACACAAATACACAATTGCAATAATACAGATAGTTCTACTAAAAATTGTGACTTTCTAGTTTTGACATATTTCTACATATAAGGAGCCAACTCTTCACCAGGAAGAGGGTACAGTATATTGCAAGAAGATATAAAGCAGAATATTAAAGACAGTATTTTTCTATAAGTTATTTGCTGCTTTCACATATCACAGAGGACAGGATACACTTTTGAACTGAATGAACATTTTAAAATACCGGTAGTCTAATGCTACAAGACAATTACAATATTATTGTATGTTAAAATATAATGACACTGACATTTGACTGGTTGGACGGAGCAATGGCAAGATGAAGGTCAAGAAACATCCTGAATGAATGAACAAGGAACAGCCAACACCTCCTTTGTACAGTGCATTAGAACAGCCAACCCTCCTTTGTACAGTGCATTAGAACAAGACATCAAGACTCACATTCATAGCCTTGCCTAGCAATATTAAAAGTGATATAAAAAAAATGTTCAAAGAAGATATTTTTTAACTCTCTCCCTGTTGAAATAAGAACAAGCACTGCTCTTTAACCTTCTCCCTGCTGAAGGCAACCGTTGATGCCCTAATGAGCAGTGCTTTTGCCTAATCCAGCAGGGAGAGGGTTAAGGGCATATGTGGTTGCCTTCAGAATGGAGAGGGTTAAAAGAAATAGAAACTGTAACTGAAAATGTTTTCGCACTAATGCATGCCACACGAGTAAGTCTGGAATATATTGCTCAATAACTGTAGAATATTTCAAACTTATTCTCCTGACAGATACCAGAGCGAGTGACTTACTGTTTATTGTTTTAGGTTGCAGGGGGAATCTTTCACCAATACGATACCAAATAAATATTAGAAAGAGTATCACAAAATACATTAATTGCAGTGCAGTGCTCCTATAATATATATTAACTATGAACTGATATTGCTACTGATATCAGACAATAATGAATATACATGTCTCTCAATCAACAACTACATGCAATTTCATTGGTCAACACCTGTGCAGGGCAATATCACTATCAAAAAGACTAGGAACATATCTTAAAGGCATACGATCACAGATTTCGATGATAGTTCTTAATCAAACTTGAGCTATGTACATTCACTTGGCATGTTTTTACCCATTTGTACTGAAAACAGAGAAGCCTTTGATCATTCCATGGTCACCCTTCATTAGTATGGATTACTTGGAACAAAGACTAATATGGGTACACCACGTGAAACCACCGACTAGTTTGGTTAGAGTTCATAATTTAAAGACATGAAAGTAACATTTTCATAATAAATCAAGATAATCAGTGATATTTTATTAACATTGACAGCACGTGAGTTAACTTAATAAGAGGAATCCTGCTTGCTAGCACATGAACATCACATGACATTCCATCACAGTTTGCATTGATAGGACAAAACATAAAAAGAAAACATGAACAAAAAAAAACAAAATATTCCAACACCTGAAGCTCCTAATTTATCATTATAATGTACCCACATTGAACTGATTTGAGGATTTAAACATATTCCAGATGACAATTGTGTTGCAGGGTATTTTTATAAAACTATATATAAATATATATTTCAATGACTGCAATATGTGCAGATAATAATAGCTTAAATAAACTGAAAAGATTGAACACAATGTAGGACTCTGGTAAACAAACAGAAATATGGTACACTGCATGTGCTATTGGAATTCAAGTACATGTACCGGTACTGATAATATTATTATTATTAATTATGTAATTTTCATTGTTATTTATCTCAAAATAATGAAATTTGAAAGAAAGTTCATCATTCGCACCATACCGAAAGAAATGTTTCTATTTTATTCTAACTGTGCATCCATGTTGCTTTTACATGTAAATATGGCATTTCGAATATTAATACTATTAATTGAATATATTCGTGGTCACTGGAAACTCAGCCTCTAATATTTATTGTTTTCCTACATTAAATATCAAGCAAGAATTTGACTGAAACTAAAGTGCTAGCCATGGGCTCGGTACCACACTTGGTTGTGCTTATTTAGTAGACTACTGACATACAACAATATTCTGTAGTGGAATGGTCAAACAAAATACAGAATGGAAATAGTGTGTGTATGCATTAAAATGACAAATAATATTCCAGTGCATTTCTAGAAATAAATACAATAAATGTTGTGTCAACTATATCTAAATGTTGTAAAGTAAAAGTAAAAACTAAAAACAATGTTCAATTAAATATGTCATCATTTGTCATCCCACAAATCAGCAGAGCCTCATATTACTGACACAGCAAAGTAAAATGGAAAAGAAGTGTTAGGCTACAAGTAAAATAAAACCAGATTAAATTAATGTGTCTTCCACTACTAGCACAGATTGATGTCATGTCATACGGCAGCCCAGCACACCATGCTTTCAGCTCAGTATTCCCAGTCATTCTAGATATGTAGTGAAGACACCGCTCAATATTCCCAGTCATTCTAGATATGTAGTGAAGACACCGCTCAATATTCCCAGTCATTCTAGATATGTAGTGAAGATACTGCATGATTTCATAATCTCACTCCGTCCCTGTGGGACACGCAAGCTGAAAACTACAAAGTAAGTACAGACGAGGACATAATGTTAAATCACAAATATAAAAAAAAGCCAATTGCCAAAGACAATAGACAACACTCAATAAAATGTAAGTGTTTCACGTTACATAAAAGCCCTCTCCTAAGAAAAAAATAATCAAATAAAAAATAAAAGTGAGAATAAAGTAAAATTAATAATTACATTATGATACATATATACAAATCAGTCTGTTTTGTGCCACATATCTTAGAACTATCCATTCATTGTGGTCAAGAGGGTATGGTTGACTCAAGTTTTAAGTACATATTTTAAAACAATATACAATTGATAATGAAAACACGTAGACATGTTCAGACTTCTTGTGTCATGGATATGGAGGAAATGTATACATTGTTCAATTCCTGACAAGGTACACCAGACAAGTACTGACACACATTTGAAGATTTCCTCGTGCATCCCACACTCTTCCGGGGACACCAGTATCACAGGCATACACATACTGCAAACTGGGATATTAATGTATGTGCTTAAATTTGGTAGGACTAAGCAAACATACAAAAGCAGCGTTCAAGTCCTGCTATTAGCGATGATTAAGTACATGCAGTACAGGTTCTATGGGGGAAGTCTCCAGCAAACACACTTACTATAATAAGGTACATTTAATCAATAGGAAATGTTTATATGACCATGGCTTTACCTCATTGAGGTATTATTGTATACTATCAATAGAATTCCCAGTGTAAATGATTACATTGCAATAATAAGAACTCAGTGAATAGCAGATGACAGATATGTAGACTTTCAGTACAGTAGGCAATTGAAAGGCATACATGGTCTATTACCACTTAAAGATTTGTAAGCACTAGGTATGAGAACAAATAAATTAAAAGGGGCATATGGTTGATAGGGGAGGGAACCCCTGTACACACATTTCTGGATTGGCCTCTGTCAAACTGAATTTTACCCCCACTTGACATCTCAAGTTTAATACAAAGATTAACAAAAATAAAAAAGCTGCCCTACTAATGCAATGTTTTAATGCAATATTTCCAGCTTGCACATCAATTTGATGACATGATTGGGAATCAAGGTAAGACAAATGTTAACATAAATACCTCAGCTTACAGTAGTTCAGACGTGCACATTCCACATTTTATCTCTGTACATATATTTACAAAAACTGTAAAAACAGTTAAGACAGTAAAACACACCTGTGGTCCCATGACGATCTAGGATATTTCTGAAGTGTGAACAAACCTATCTACCTGTGCCACCTGATTTAAGATGACAGCACAATGGGCCCTAATTGAGCATTATAACAAATAATGGGGCCAGCATTGAGCATGAGCATGATGGATGACACAGAAGAGATCAGCTGATCAAGTCGGCCCTTGCATTAGATGCATAGTGAAGCCGCTCACGGACTCCTCAACACTGCCTTCTCATTCACAATATTGTATATATCACCACTGTGTTTCTTAGAGAAACCAACAGAACTGCTTCAATAACATGTGCATGAAAGACACTAACAGTTTTAAACTAGGGTACAAGTTCTACCATTGATAACTTATTGGGGGAAAAAATCCTGTCTAGTGTCAATAATTAATTTTCCTATTTTACATATTTATTTCTTTAAAAACATTTTATTTATTTTTGGGTAGGAAGTGGTGAAGACGATCTATGATTAAGTTTCTAATGCTGAACACTTAATGTACAGACTAATCTTCCCCAATGAAGCAATTCTGACGACTTTGTTCTTCTTCTGACTGAACTCGGCGCCCAACATACACCCAGTTACAATGTTGCCAGCACAGCCCCAGACACTTGCTAATCCCTGGAGGCGTCATCAAAACATCTCCAAATCATTGAAAGCTGCTGTGTTAGTCAGTCCACCATCTTCCTGTTCCGAAGAGCTCTCCTTTATACGAGCAGCGAGTTGAGCGCGGATCGCGTCACCCTCAGGAGCGTTCTCAATGTGTATCACTCTGTTGTACGCTCGCCACCTCATACACAGCTGGACGTACATCTTACACTGGACGTACATGAACACCAGGCCTCCCGTGAAGCCGATTGCCACCACGATCAGTTTGGTCCAGAATGGCCAGTTGAGGTTCCCGTTGGCCACCTCCTCCGTGGTGCGGTCGATCAGCACGTACAGCGACCAGATGACACAGGTGATCGCGATCATGTGGAATGTGACGGAACAGATGATCTTCCGCCGTTCGGCTGATGACATTTCCAACTTCTCCCACTGAAAGCAGAAGGTCAAAGGTCATATTTACCAGATGCAATAGTTTAAAAAGCATTGATATTTACATAATGCACTGCTTTAGTCATTGTCAAATTGTTATTATAGGCAACCTGTTTAAATTTATAATGATTAAAAATCAAAAAGTTAAAATAAAATTATAAATTGTCTTCCAAATCTATCACTACACATGGACTATATTAATACCAGTACTGCTCAAAGAAAGTCAAAGAGAAACACAGTCTATGCAATGTAAAAAGTCTACTTATAATCAGCCAACATATTGGCAGATAAGTGGCATAGATATGAAATATGAAGCAACAGTAGAGAAGAAAGAACTACTGGTACTAGAGTTACTAGTAGTAATAGCGGCTGCAAGTGGGTCATCGAATGTCGAAGAGTGTCATTTAAAACTAGGAATTCCGGTGATAAGCTAACAGAAGTCTATGCATAGAAGTGACTACAAATCCAAAGAAAATTTTAATACAACGTTACAAAGGATCGTATCCTTAAATTTCTGTTTGATTCAGAGTCTGACAGAGATGAATTATGTTGTTCAGAATGGTTCACGGGTAATAAATGCTGAGGCGACGTAAGGTACGTAAATAAGACAATAATCGTGCACATTTTACCTTCGCCCTTACCACAAAAATCAGTTAACTGGGTACGTCTATAAATAGAATTTGACCCACTTGCAGCGCCTATACTCCCTAAATCAAAATCAGGGAGTACCATAGGCCTACTCCCAGGTTCCAACTCTGGTATTTCTTTACCACTGATATATTTACTGTAGCTATGTAGAAGTGATACATTTAGCGGAATAGCAAGGTAAATATAGCAGTATACAGGTACAAATTGAAACGACTAGACAAGACCGATCTGAATCCCTCATCTCCCCTAGGATACAACTCCGAGATATGCTTACGAGTATCGAGTTAGGTCACGTGGGATAGCCGAGATGCAAAAGAAACTCTACTATCAAGCCATTAGTAGAATGGATAACCGAGGTAGGAGCTTCGACAGGCGGCGTTCCAGAAACGACGTGTCAACGCACTTGTTTATTATTTAAAACAGATCGTATTAACAAAGGGTTGTCAAGCCAAATATACTTAATTATGCTTTGCTCTAATGCTGACGTAAGTCACACACCCAGTCACCCGTATTTACAACGATATCATGAATGGTCACCTATGGGTGAAAGATTCCCGCTGTGACGTAAAACAATAATTTACTGACTCCTTGGTCTGTCAGTACCAGCCGGTGCTTGTAGGTTTAGCCTACTGCCGCATTCAGCGCTACTGATTTTGCGGCTTATACGTGAAAGGATCTTGAAAGCGAATCTAAACCCCAGTTAATTTATATATATTGTTTAAACCCTGTTTTAGAGGATGTGTAAAGCACAAGCGCTAGCACATGCACAATAAAAGTAGTTTAATCTACATATGACTCACGACTATATGAGTCACTGAACACCAGCAACGGCGAAGTCGCTATATACAAGTGCCAGCCAGTAAGAACTGGAAAGATTGACGTCAATGCATGGGGTCCACTCCTCTAGAAGTCGTTATATACAATATAACTCCAAGTGAATGTCTTAATCGTCCAGTAGCTGCACGGTGTCAATCAGCTTCACAATGTCCACGGCAACGGTTGTAGTTCTAGGAGCCGCAGAAGTAGGGAAGACAACTCTAGTAAGGGCCTACACCGGAGACGCCCGGCCTATCGGCAAAATAGGAGGCAATGTTTATCAAATTGTCCAGCATACTGAAAGTAAGTGGTGTCATTTAATTTAAAGTCGTTAAGTGACAGTTGTTTTTACATATTTATTTTTGGAAACTTGGACCAAACATGTTCGTATTTTTAGTGTCGGACTATTATAGGGTTCGAATTATTAGAGTAATTACGGTACTACCGTGTGTTTATTAAACTAGACAGACAGGCACCAGCCCGCCATTATGGCTACACCACAGGTGCCTGTAAACAAATATTGGATAGCCTCGTAAATTCGTAATACTATACACATTATTATGAGCATAAAAAAAATGTGTGACAGCTAGAACCTTTTTAGGCCTATACATGTACATTTGTTCAAGTCCCTGTAATATTGGCTATATTTTGAGCTGCTTAGGCCTATTTTACCTGTTGCATGAAATTAGTATTTTCTTCACGTCTTATTTCACTCCCATATTTTCAGACGACGAATGCAACTACATCGACATCGTCGACACGGACAACTCGGCTCTCGGGAAGCTGTTCAAGAGAGGGAATCGTCATCATATGAAACACGGTGACGCCTTCGTCATCGTGTACTCCATGAATGATGCCCAGTCGTATTACACGGCCATGGAGACCTGCTTGGAGGTGTACAAATACCAAGGTATGCAGCAGTCATTCTTTTGAGTCGTGCATGGTTTAGTCATTGTTCTTTTTTATTTGAGTCATCATGCCGTATTTTGATTCATCATATCTTCTCCTGAGTCATCATACCTTCTCTTGAGTCATCATGTGGTCTAGCTGCAGAACTGTAGCTATAAGATGCCCCGTAGCTATAAGATGCCCCGTTTACTATTTTGCTATCTATTCTGGCACCTATAGTAGGCCTATATTAAATTTAAATTTAAATTAAATATCTCAAAATAAAATGAATTAAATTAATAATAAGCGTGTGTTATATTGTGTCGTCCATGTCCGAAAGATTACTCATAGGGTTATATACATTGTTATCATTATCAATATTATCAGTTATATCAGCATGTAGAGTCAGTGTTCCTAATACCGTACACGCTTCTAATACCGTACACTTCCCTTAATGTTAATTTTCTCAGTTAGTAT